>CM022303.1:50895373-51053719 GCA_011799875.1 Thinopyrum elongatum | reverse complement strand
GACATTTTTCAGCGTCCGTTCAAACTGAAAATATTTATGTGGGCTTAGAACATTTCCAGTACCCTAAAATAATTTTCAACGTGTTCTGGAACAATTCCAGATTAGCGATTTTCATCTGCGAAAAGCATTGAAGTGGTTCGGCAGCTCCGGCATTTCCGGTTTTTTCCAGAAAATTCCCAGAAGTTTCCAGAATGATTCTGGCCACCCTCCAAGAATTATCGGGCATGTGCCAAAACCAATTTGACTTTATGGTATCCTCTGAAACAACTTTTCAGTTTCACCGGAACTCTCCGGTGACCTCTCTTGCGGAACTTTCCGCTGTCCGAAACTTTCGGTGTCGAAATTTTCGGTGATTTTCTCTCAGACTCCTGTCTAGTATTCAGCAGATAGATGACCCTTAAGTGTGTGACCCTATAGGTGGTGAAGTATAGACATGACACAGAACCCCTTCGATCAATGATCAAACATCGGAGCCGTGGACACCCATATTGACCTAACCCACACGAATGAATATTCAGTGAACCCCAGTTGCCGTGTGCTATTCCTGTTGCTTCGCGATATGTTACAAATACCCGAGGTGAGACATGTTGGCATTCCCGTGGATCAACAACTTGTCCACTATGCAGTTACCTCGTTATCGGTATTGTTCTCTTTTCTCGTACCGTGTTCCGGATCCCCGTGATCAAATCACAAGTGTCTGGCCAGACGATGATGGAACCGTAACACAGAGAGGCCCAGAGATATCTCTCCATCGTCGGAGGAGCAATACCAATCTTGAGCTATCAAGTTACTTGACATACTTTCCACTGAACCCGTAAGCCGCCGTAATAGCCACCATTTACGGATGACGTTTAACAAACCCCAAAGTTATGAACAAGCATGAAGAAACCGATACTCTCATGGTCTAGAGGAATCATGCAAACATTAACCATCTCTGTGTTATTAACCATAAACTTGTGACGAATGTATCTCATAGCATAACATCAATCGGGTCGATTCAACACAAATGTTCTTCCAAATTGTGCCCTCAAAGTTGTGGCATAGACATGCCATGATTGGGAAAACAAATCATCATGCACACCTGAGCTAGTCTTAGAGGCATGACTAGGAATACATTTTACCATTTATTATCCACACGTGCACATGGGTTTCCCCAGAGCCTTTATGGATATACGGGCTCGGGAACCATCAGCAGTTATAGCATGGAACATAAACCTAATTATGAACAAGGAGATAAATAATAACATTTATTATTGCCTCTAGGGCATATTCCTACAGAATCCCACTTGCCCTAGAGTCAATAATCTAGTTAATGCTAATGCACTTTACACCTGTGGCACACCGGTGTAAATATGCTCGCTGTGGTATAGCCTGATGTCCAACGGATTGACGACTTCAGCTCCGTGTGTATCTTTGCATATCCTCACTTTTCACGCTTTCACAAAATCATATTTGTGTGGGACTTGGCTTTTAGTATGTGAATCACAGGTCGAACCTGGATTCCTCAGACTGAGTTAGGAGCAACTACCTGCAGTAGTGTCCCATTGACAAAAGCCATCTTGGAACCATACTAAGTTCATGAATGAACTAAGATTCAACATCTCTTTCTCGCTTTTAAAAGCGGCAACCTACTTCGCCTCTGTTATGAATTGCCCACAGTAACTTGTTTGGAACAATTTCCAACTACCGTGCCACAATTGTGTTTTACACAAAAACCCTCAAATTAAATCAAAAATCGCTTGGAGCAGATGAAGAATGTATCGATGTAACCTTTAAAACGAAATCTTCATGATCTCCGCTTGCGAGAAAACATGTCATCAGTGCTACTGTATAGTACTCAATGACCCTTTTTCACTGTTGTCCATTATCAAGACTTTTGATCACTTGGTATTTATACTCGCAACACTTTGGAGTATTGGCATATCTGGTTGTTTTACATACCATGGAATACATGATAATCCAAACACAAGAGTGTGTGGAATCTCCATCATGTTTGCTCATCAGTGTTTTGGGACACCGAGTCTTGCAAAAACTCTTTCCATGTGACTTCGGCAAGAATCACTCCTTGACGGTTTTAATGCTAAAAGGTTTTAGCATTTTGTCATATGTATCTTTGCTAGCCCCATCAGGTAAATCTATCTCCATAGATCATCATGCCTAATATTAAGGCTATTTAGCCCAAGCACTTCTCAAAAAACCCTTTTAAGACAGTAAGAATGAAGTTACACACTTTCCTGTCTAAAGAAATGTCCAAAGCTAATTCCCCATGTCACCTGGCACAGTGCTTTGCAAGAATCAGAGTCCTCGAACTCTCGATGAGCGAGTACAAATGAATGATGTTCCATATGCCTCGGCAGTTGGTTCTATTATGTATGCCATGCTATGTACAAGACCGGATGTTTCCTATGCGCTAAGTGTTAGCAGCCGGTACCAAAGTGATCCTGGATTGGAACACTGGGCCGCAGTCAAGGGTATTCTTAAGTACCTCAGACGGACCAAGGATTTACTCCTTGTGTACGGAGGTGATGAAGAGCTCATTGTAAGTGGTTACACTGATGCAGGCTTCATGACTGACCCAGATGACTTCAAATCTCAATCAGGCTATGTTTTCATGTTGAACGGTGGCGCAGTTGATTGGAAAAGTTCCAAGCAAAAGACTGTGGCGGGTTCTACGACAGAGGCGGAGTATGTTGCAGCTTCAGAAGCCTCCAAGGAGGCGGTATGGATCAAGCAATTTCTTGAAGACCTTGGTGTGGTTCCAAGTGCTCTGGACCCAGTGGAGATCTATTGTGATAATAGTGGCGCTGTGGCTCAGGCAAGGGAGCCAAGTTCGCACCATAAGACAAGACATATTCAACGCAAATATAAACTCATTCGACATCATGTCGAAGAGGGTTTAGTGAAAGTACGCAAAGTTCACACGGATCTGAATGTGTCAGACCCGATGACAAAGCCTCTACCACGAGCAAAGCATGAGCAACACCGGATAGCCATTGGTGTTAGGGAAGCCATGTAACTGGATTATGACTCTAGTGCAAGTGGGAGTCTGTAGGAGATATGCCCTAGAGGCAGTAATATCAGTTATTTTGTATCTCTTGGTTTGTAATGAAAGTTTATGTTCCATGCTATAACTGCAATGATTCTCGAGTCTACAATAAAACGAGGCTTGGAGGGAAACTCATGTGCACGTGTGGGATAATAAACGGAAAAATGTATTCCTGGTCAAGCCTCTATGACTGGCTCGAGTATTGCATGATGATCCTGTTTTCCTGATCATGGGCATGTCTATGCCGGCAATTTTGAGGGCACAAATTGTTGGTAGAACACTTGTGTTGAATCGACCCAAATTGATGTTATGCTATGAGATACATTCGTCACAAGTTAATGGTATTTTACACAGGGAAGTTAATGTTTGCATAATTCCTTAGACCATGAGAGTGTCGAGTTCCTTCGTACTTGCTTCGTGAACTTTGGGGTTTGTTAAACGTCATCCGTAACTGGGTGGCTATTACGGCGGCTTACGGGTTCACGGAAAAGTATGGCAAGTAACGAGATAGCTCAAGATTGGGATTTGCTCCTCCGACGATGGAGAGATATACTTGGGCCCTCTCGGTGAAACGGTATCCATCATCGTCTGGCCAGACAACTTGTGATTTGATCACTGGGATACCGAAACACGGAAACGAGAAAAGAGAACAAAACCGGTAACGAGGTAACTTGCATAGTGGACAAATTGTTGATCCACGGGGGTGCAATAAATCTCACCTCGGGTGTTTTGTGACATATCGCGAAGCAACAGGAATAGCTCACGACAACTGGAGGTTCACTCGAATATTCATTCGTGTGGGTATAGGGGTCAATATGGGTGTCCACGGCTCCGATGTTGATCATTGATCGGAAGGGGTTCCAGGTCATGTCTATGCTTCACCGAACCTATAGGGTCACACGCTTAAGGGTCATCTATCTGCTGAATACTAGACAGGGAGTCTGAGAGAAAATCACCGAAAAAGTTTCGGACACCGAAAAAGTTTTGGACAGCGGAAAGGTTCCGCAAAGAGGTCACCAGATGAGTTCCGGTGAAACTGAAAAGTTGTTTCAGAGGATACCATAAAGTCAAATTGTTTTCGGCACATGCCTGATAATTCTTGGAGGGTGCCAGAATCATTCTGGAAACTTCTGGGAATTTTCTGGAAGAAAAACCGGAAATGTTTCGGAGCTGCCGGAACCGCTTCAGATGCTTTTCGCAGATGAAAATCACTAATCTGGAATTGTTCCAGAACGCATTGAAAATTATTTTAGTGGGTACTGGAATTGTTCTAAGCCCACATAAATATTTTCAGTTCGAACGGACGCTGAAAAATGTCGTCGTGAATAGTGAAAGTGCTTTTTGGATAATTTTTGGAAGCCACCTTTTAGGGCTTTTGCTAAAGGCTTCTAGAAGGTGATGTGGATGGATGAGAACCCCCTTTGGGGGGGCCCTCATGGGGGAGTGGCCGGCCACACTAGGGGCTCCACCTTGGAGCCCCTCTTGTTCCTTGGTTTCTCCTTTAGGTCCTTGTGGAAGGACTTCCCTCATATGCCTTTGGGTTTTATTGGATAACTACCCTACCCCTTGGCTTTCCTATAAATAGAGGTGGAGGGGCAGCCCTCCACACTCATCCCTTGCTCTCATACACATGCCAAGATGTTATCTGGCTTCTCTCTCCCTCCCACGAAAAGAGTTTCGTAGAGCCGAAAGGCTGTCTAGGTTCCGGCAGGAACTAGTTCTGGACGGCGAAGCCCTGCCGGATAGGTGACACCGTATGTGTGCAACTCTGTAGAGAGGTCGTAGTTTCGATCTTAGTGCCCGAGGGGCTGTTCGAGAGTGCCTCCCGAAGGGCTGTCCAAGTGACGGTCCGAGTTCTGTGAGTCCTCCCGAAGGGCTGTCCGAGTGACCATTCGAGTTTCGAAGGTCCTCCCGAAGGGCTGTCCGCGACATCGTCCGGGGGACTGTTCGACCGCCTCCCGGAGGGCTGTCCGAAGGGAAGACGAGGGTATACATCCTCGCGGTTGGGAGGTTGTAAATCCTAGCTGCGGGGATCTGCACCGCCGATCGTCATCGACTCTACTTCCGCTGCGCTACGAGTCGGTAACGAACATGATCAAACCTTGTATGCAGTCTCCATAGTGGTCCTGGGCTGGTGCGTAGGGCGGAAAATTTTTGTTTTCTGCTGCGTTACCCTACAGTGGCATGATGAGCCGTGCTATGCGTAGATGCAGGTTGCGATCTAGAATACATAGAGATGTATGGGTGTTGCACAATATAATTAGGTAGTAGATGAGTTCTATTACTGAAAATTATTTGTGCGGCTAGCAGATGAAATCTGTTACCCGATGTTCTTGTTGCTTCCCTGGAATTTGCATATTTCTGATCTTGATAACAGTATGGTGGAGTTTCAAAGTTCTGGCAATCCGCGATCCTGATTGATCAACGAAGTGCTAACAGTTCATTGAATTCCACCGTAGTTAAAAGGAAAGATGAAATTTCGCAGACAAAAGGGCAATGCAGATATGATCTGCACGGGGGTCATGCGTATGACGAAGTTTAGTATGGGGCTCGAGATTTTATTATCTCGGTTTTCATACACCCTGGAAAGTTAATCTAGCGACTTGAATTATCATACTTGATGATGGACGTTGGTAGTTTCGGTTTGTTTCGAAACCTTAGAAGCCACGTAAAACAAGTTTTTGCATGAACCAATTAGAGGCGTCTAACTTGGTTTTGCAGGAGGGTTTGCATGTGCATGTGATGTGGTATAGCAGTGCTCATAATAATTTGATTATGTATGAGATGACTATATGATGTAAATTGATTAACATGACCTGCGTGTCATGATTCGGCATGATGGCTGGAGCCATATGATTGCACTTTAAATGACCTGTGTGTCAACCTTGTGTAATGCATTATTTTATTAGCTATAGAGATAGCAATATTATCTGCTGCATCGACAAGGTGGTGGCAATCTTCATGAAGGTGAACACCGACGCGAATGCCGGAGACGAAGAAATACAAGACTTCTCCGTCAGAAAGGGCTATACCATATCATGCTAATTATGAATTGCCTGAGATGTTTATCCCTTATGATGCACCCTTCTTGATTGCGCGGTAGTCGCTTTTATTAGGGTGATCTCTCACAAAATATCAAGTAGTTAGTGTTCTCCCAAGTGTAGCACCGTCTACAACACGTATCTTTTCGGGGTGCGCCATGTACACATGAGCACGAACGATTAGAGAGGTGTAAGGCGGGTGAAGGTCAGACCTCACTGCGTGATCACTTGGTTGTCTTGACGTTCAGGCAGGACAGTCCTGAGCTCGGAACACATGCATCGAAAGATGGACAAGAGTCACATAGAGATGTGATTGGCAAGTTGGCCTACCGATTGAAATTCACGTCATCAGTGATGAACCCGTCAATGGCGTTGAATTGAAATACGGATCTTGAATCACTCACAATCAATTATGAGAGATATTGATTTGAGTGGGAGAGCACTGTTGAATTAACTTGTTCAATTCTCAGTGCAATTAATTTTGAACACTGTCTAAAGTATGATTTGCATAATAGTTGTAGAATTATGGCTCGCATTTCCACCTTCCCTGTTAAAATTGAATAGCTGTTAAATATCTGGTTAAAACTTTACGGTTGGTAACGTAATGTGAGGATTGTCCTCAAGAGTGCCGAGAAGGACTTTGTCCTATCGCATACTTTCGGTATTCTTTCGCTTATGCTATGGATCATGTGACTCTCGTCCTTCGATCCAAAAGCTAGAATTCCGTTTCAGTCAAGTGCAATACATTTGCTTCCATGAGACCCGAACTTCGAAAGTTTGGATAGTTATGTGATATTCATGGAATCTGAAAATCATTTTCAGAGACAGACAAAGGCTAAAAGATATGAGATATCCAAAGCAATGTTTGTTTGTAAACTATTAGTAAAGGAGTTTACTATGCATTAGACTGATAAGAGAGGGATCCAGAAGAACGCCTGTCATATGATGAAAGGTGAATAAAACAACAACTTAAAGAGAAAGGAAGTGTCTGAAGGGTGTTAGTGAAACTTTCATGCCTAGGAAGTCCAGGGCTAACGCCACTCTTAAGTTGGGTGCTTCTTCTGAGAGTAGGAGAAATACTGAAAGTTAAACTGTTAGAAGTATAAAGGCAATAAGAAAGAAGACTGGAATATCCAGCTCATGTATGAATGTCATACAAGTTTTTGATGTATAGAAGGCTGGTCAAAGATATAGTTCTTGGGAATTATGATTAAATTGTTAATCACTGATTCTTGGGTATTGTGAGTTAATCACAAAGATACCCGCTCGATTGCTTTCTGTTGCAACTCGATGTAAGAACTACTATGGCCTGAAAGACTAGCCAGAAATGAGGTTTAGGTATACACAGGGAACATAGTAAATGTTACTATACCTTCCATCGGTGTATTACCGTCTGTATTTATTTTTATAATTCGTTTGGAGTTTCACAAACTCTAGCCCATTGCATAAGGTATCTTGCAAGAAGGTTGTTTATAAGAGAACTTTTGATGTTCGATGTTATGAATAACATAAGGGCCATACTTTCATTATGAATGAGATGTATGTTATGAATATTGATAATAATACATTACCTCTGGGTTTACTTTCATAATTCATTTTAGAGTTTCATACACTCTAGCTCGTTGCACAATGTTTGTTGCAAAAGAGTTGTTCATAAAAACAACAATTGTTGTTCAGTATTATGAATAACATGAAGGGCCATGCTTCCATCCTAGATGGGACGTATGTTATGAATATTGATGGTAATATGATACATCCATAACACTGACGCTAAATGTCATAAGACTAAAAGAATACCACACAAGTGTGGCACTGCATTTGGTCACATTGGAGAAACCCGCATGGAAAATTCCATTATGATGGATTTTGAAGTCGTTTGATTTTGAATCACCTGACACTTGCAACTTTCCTCCGAAAAGTAAAGTGACTGAAATACGGTTCACAGGGCATAAGGAACGAGCAAAGAACTTATTGGTGATCATACATTTTGATATATGTAGTCCGATAAATGTTGTTGCAAGTAGTGGATTTATCTATCTTCAGAAATGACTCAAGTAGATATATGGATATTTACTTGATGAGACGTAAGTCTGGATCTTTTGAAATTATTTGAAAGGTTTTCAAAATGAAGTAGAAGTTATTGTAACAAGAAAATTATGTTTCTACAATTCGATTGCAGAAAGAAATATTTGAGTTACAAGTTTAGCGAATGTCTGATGAGTTGTGAAAAGAGTTTCATAACTTACAACTCCCGGAACACCACTGTGAGTGGAAAGTCCGTGAAGATGTAATCGAACCATTTATGACATGGTAAGATCAAAGATGACATAAATAAATTTGCCATTATCCCTTTTAAGGTGATGCTTTAGAGACTGCGGCTTTTACACTGAAAAGAGCTCCATCGGGTCTGTTGAAATGACACCATGGTATGGTATGACCAACCATGTCATATCTTTTCTTAACATTTGGAATATGGGGCTTGTGTAAAAGGTTACAAACCTATTTCAAATCAGGCAAGTGCTACTTTGTAGGTTATCCCAAGTAATTGGGTATTCCTCCCTCACTATACCGAGGCAAATAGGTTTGCCACAAAGAACGGTATGCTTTTTGAAGAAAATGGTTCTTTCAAAAGGTGAGTGGGAGAATAGTGCAACTCGACAAGATAAACAGTATCTTCGTCATCAGGTCAAAGGAAAGAGACCTTGGAAGCAATTCCAGAGTTTCCTACTGCGACTGATACGGAAGTCTCTACAATAAAATGTATGGACTTCGGTCGAACTTGCAGCTGAACCACGTAGGCAAGGCTCGTGCAAACCTCTCAGGTGCGCAAATGAGATATTGTTGTTAGACAACAGTATACCTACGATAAACAAGGAAGCGTTGATGGGCCCTGACTCCGGAATTGGCTAAATGCCAATACAATCCGAGATAGTTTCCATATAAGTGATTCAAGATTAAAACCTTGATACACCTTTCGGAAGACTTAGAGTCCGACGAATATTTATGGAACTATAACTGATACGAATAAAAATGTTTTATCCAGAAAGCTCGACTTGTTGCAATATACAAGTTCAAGGAGTTGACTACGATAAGGTTGCTTCACCGTAGCGATGCTTAAAGTCGGTTCGGGTTGAACTAGCAATTAATACATATTTCATATCATGAGATATAAAACAATGGATGACAAAAGGATTTCCACCTGATGGAAATGAAACCAAGGACTTGCATGTGTTACAGTCCAAGGTATTTTGTCAATCCAGAGGATGCTAGTAAGTATGCAAACTTCAGAGTTCCAGCAATGGACAGAAGAGAGCAAAATGGAGTTGGAATCTTTGTGTTTTGATGAAATGGTTAAAAGGGTTTTGACTTCATCAATGGGTAACGAAGATGCTTGTGATTCAAGAAAGTAAGTGGGAGCATAATAATATTTCTAAAAACGTTGTGTGCTTGACACATTGTTAATTGGAATTAAATTTCTTGACACGAATTAGGACTTCATTTAAAAAGGGTTTTTTGATGAAGTGCTTGGGCTAAATAGCCTTAATATTAGGCATGATGATCTATGGAGATAGATTTACCTGATGGGGCTAAGCAAAGATACATATTGACAAAATGCTAAAACCTTTTAGCATTAAAAACCGTCAAGGAGTGATTCTTGCCGAAGTCACATGGAAAGAGTTTTTGCAAGACTCAGTGTCCCAAAACACTGATGAGCAAAATACATGATGGAGATTCCACACACTCTTGTGTTTGGATTAATCATGTATTCCATGGTATGTAAAAACAACCAGATATGTCCAATACTCCAAAGTTGTTGCGAGTATAGATACCAAGGTGATCAAAAGTTCTGATCATGGGACAACAGTGAAAAAGGGTCATTGAGTACTATAGTAGCACTGATGACATGTTTTCTCGCAAGCAGAGATCATGAAGATTTCGTTGTAAAAGGTTACATCGATACAGTCTTCATCCATGCTCCAAGCGATTTTTGATTTAATTTGAGGGTTTTGTGTAAAACACAATATGGTGGCACGGTAGTTGGAAATTGTTCCAAACAAGTTACTGTGGCGAATTCTATAACAGAGGCGAAGTATGTTGCCGCTTTTAAAAGCGACAAAGAAGATGTTGAATCATGGGACACTACTGCAAGTAGTTGCTCCATAACTCAGTCTGAGGAATCCAGGTTCGACCTGTGATTCACATACATACCAAGCCAAGTCCACACAAAATATGAATTTTGTGAAGGCGTGAAAACGCGAGGATATGCAAAGATACACACGGAGCTGAAGTCGTCAGATCCGTTGGACATCAGGCTATACCACAAGCGAAGTATATTTACACCGGTGTGCCACAGGTGTAAAGTGCATTAGCATCAACTAGATTATTGACTCTAGTGCAAGTGGGAGTCTGTAGGAGATATGCCCTAGAGGCAATAATAAATGTTATTAATTATCTCCATGTTCATAATTAAGTTTATATTCCATGCTATAACTGCTATGGTTCCCGAGCCCGTATATCCATAAAGGCTCTGGGGAAAACCCATGTGCACGTGTGGTATAATAAACGGTAAAATGTATTCCTAGTCGTGCCTCTAAGACTAGCTCAAGTGTTGCATGATGATTATGTTTTTCCAATCATGGGCATGTCTATGCCAGCAACTTTGAGGGCACAATGTCAGGAAGGACATTTGTGTTGAATCGACCCGAATTGATGTTATGCTATGAGATACATTCGTCATGAGTTAATGGTTAATAACACAGAGATGGTTAATGTTTGCATGATTCCTCAGACCATGAGAGTATCAAGTTTCTTCATGCTTGATTCATGAACTTTGGGGTTTGTTAAACGTCATCCGTAAATGGATGGCTATTACGGCGGCTTACGGGTTCATGGGAAAGTATGTCAAGTAACTTGATAGCTCAAGATTGGGATTTGCTCCTCCGACGATGGAGAGATATCTCTGGGCCCTCTCGGTGTTACGGTATCCATCATCGTCTGGCCAGACACTTTGTGATTTGATCACGGGGATGCCGGAACACGGTAACGAGAAAAGAGAACAATACCGATAACGGGGTAACTGGCATAGTGGACAAGTTGTTGATCCACGGGGATGCCAACATGTCTAACCTCGGGTATTTGTAACATATTGTGAAGCAACAGGAATAGCACACGGCAACTGGAGGTTCACTCGAATATTCATTCGTGTGGGTATAGGGGTCAATATGGGTGTCCACGGCTCCGATGCTGATCATTGATCGGAAGGTGTTCCGGTCATGTCTATACTTCACCGAACCTATAGGGTCACACGCTTAAGGGTCATCTATCTGCTAAATTCTAGACAGGGAGTCTGAGAGAAAATCACCGAAAAGTTTCGGAGACAACGGAAGAGTTCCGGAGAGAGAACACTGAAAAAGTTTCGGTAAAACCGAAAATTTGTTTCGGATAAAACCATTGATCCAAAAAGGTTTCGGCAAGCACCGGGAATGTTTTGGAGGTTGCCAGATTGGTCTGGTAATTTCTGGAATTTTTCTGGAGAAAAAACCGAAAAAAAAGTTTCGGAGCTGCCGGAGTTGTTTACCGGGTAAACAAAGATGGTTTTAAATTAAACCACCATACTGGAAATGTTCCAGAGCGCGTCCAGATAATTTTAGAGGGTGCCGGAAATGTTCTGGGACCTTCTGGAATTTTTCAGAAATAATAGTCGCGGAAAACATCTTGTCCCAGCGTGAGGGGACAAGATCCCACGGATCGTGGGGGCTGTTTTTGGGCTGTTTTTGGGGGGGCCCCCTTTGGGAGCAGCCCCCTTGTGGCTGGACAAAATGTTGGGGGGGGGGCCCCCATGATGGGGGGCAGCCCCCACAAATGGTGGAGAGTGTTGGGAGGAAGGTGGGGCCCCATGGGGGAACACCATGGACAAGGGAACATGTTTTTCCCTTGTTTGGTGGGAACATGTTCTCCTTGTTTTGTGGGAACATGTTTTCCCCATGTTTAGTGGGCTGAATTTTCAGCCCCCTCCACCCCTTCCACCACTATATAAGGAGGAGGAGAGGTGCTCTCCAACTCCACTCCAACTCTCTCACACAAGCCATGCATGATCTGGCATTCTCTCTCCCTCCCACGAAATAGTTTCGTAGTGCCGAAAGGCTGTCTGGGTTCCGGTGGGAACTAGTTCTGGACGGCGAAGCCCTGCCGGATAGATGGCACCGTATGTGTGCAACTCTGTAGAGAGGTCGTAGTTTCGATCTTAGTGCCCGAGGGGCTGTTCGAGAGTGCCTCCCGAAGGGCTGTCCAAGTGATGGTCCGAGTTCTGTGAGTCCTCCCGAAGGGCTGTCCGAGTGACCGTCCGAGTTTCGAAGGTCCTCCCGAAGGGCTGTCCGCGACACCGTCCGGGGGACTGTCCGACCGCCTCCCGGAGGGCTGTCCGAGTGGCGGATGAGGGTATACATCCTCGCGGTTGGGAGGTTGTAAATCCTAGCTGCGGGGATCTGCACCGCCGATCGTCATCGACTCTACTTCCGCTGCGCTACGAGTCGGTAACGAAAATGATCCAACCTTGTATGCAGTCTCCATAGTGGTCCTGGGCTGGTGCGTAGGTCGGAAAATTTTTGTTTTCTGTTGCGTTACCCCATCAACAAATACCCAAGGTGAGACATGTTGGCATTCCCGTGGATCAACAACTTGTCCACTATGCTAGTTACCTCGTTACCGGTATTGTTCTCTTTTCTCGTTACCGTGTTCCAGCATCCCCGTGATCAAATCACAAAGTGTCTGGCCAGACGATGATGGATACCGTAACACCGAGAGGGCCCAGAGATATCTCTCCATCGTCGGAGGAGCAAATCCCAATCTTGAGCTATCAACTTACTTGACATACTTTCCCATGAACCCGTAAGCCGCCATAATAGCCATCCAGTTACGGATGACGTTTAACAAACCCCAAAGTTCATGAATCAAGCATGAAGAAACTCGATGCTCTCATGGTCTGAGGAATCATGCAAACATTAACCATCTCTGTGTTATTAACCATAAACTTGTGACGAATGTATCTCATAGCATAACATCAATTCGGGTCGATTCAACACAAATGTTCTGCTAACATTGTGCCCTCAAAGTTGCTGGCATAGACATGCCCATGATCAGGAAAACAGAACCATCATGCAACACTTGAGCTAGTCTTAGAGGCCAAACTAGGAATACATTTTACCATTTATTATTCCACACATGCATATGAGTCTTCCTCCGAGCCTCGTTTTATTTGCAGAGTCGAGAACCATAGCAGTTATAGCATGGAACAGAAACCTAATTATGAACAGGGAGATAATCAATAACATTTATTATTGCCTCTTGGGCATATCTCCTACAGACTCCCACTTGCACTAGAGTCAATAATCTAGTCAATGCTAATGCACTTTACACCTGTGGCACAATGGTGTAAATATGCTTCGCTTGTGGTATAGCCTGAATGTCCAACGGATCTGGCGACTTCAGCTCCGTGTGTATCTTTGCATATCCTCGCGTTTTCACGCTTTCACAAAATTCATATTTTGTGTGGACTTGGCTTGGTATGTATGCGAATCACAGGTCGAACCTGGATTCCTCAGACTGAGTTATGGAGCAACTACTTGCAGTAGTGTCCCATTGACAAAAGCCATCTTGGAACCATACTAAGTTCATGAATGAACTATATGATTCAACATCTTCTTTGTCACTTTAAAGGCGGCAACATACTTCGCCTCTGTTATAGAATTCACCACAGTAACTTGTTTGGAACATTTTCCAACTAACTGTGCCACCACAATGTGTGTTACACAAAACCCTTAATTTAAATTGAAAATCGCTTGGAGCATGGATGAAGACTGTATCGATGTAACCTTTTACAACAAACTCTTCATGATCTCCGCTTGCGAGAAAACATGTCATCAGTGCTACTATAGTGCTCAATGACCATTTTTCACTGTTGTCCCATGATCAGTACTTTTGATCACCTTGGTATCTGTACTCGCAACACCTTGGGAGTATTAGACATATCTAGTTGTTTTACATACCATGGAATACATGATTAATCCAAACACGAAGGTGTTTGGAATCTCCATCATGTATTTTACTCATCAGTGTTTTGAGACACCGAGTCTTGTGAAAACTCTTTCCATGTGACTTCGGCAAGAATCACTCCTTGGTGTTTTAAATGCTAAAAGGTTTTAGCACCTTGTCAATATGTATTCATTGCTTAGCCCCATTAGGTAAATCTATCTCCATAGATCATCATGCCTAATATTGAGGCTATTTAGCCTAAGCACTTCATCGAAAAACTATTTTTAAATGAAGTCCTAATCGGTGTCAAGAAATTTATTTCCAATTAACAATGTGTCAAGCACACAACGTTTTTAGAAATATTATTATGCTCCCACTTACTTTCTTGAATCACAAGCATCTTCGTTACCCATTGATGAAGTCAAAAACCCTTTTTGACCATTTCATCAAAACACGAAGATTCCAACTCCATTTTGCTCTCCTATGTCTATTTCTGGAACTCTGAAGTTTGCACACTCACTAGCATCCTCTGGAATGACAAAATACCTTGGACTGTAACACATGCAAGTCCTTGGTTTCATTTCCATCATATGGAAATCCTATTGTCATCCATGTTTCATATCCCATGACTGAAATATGTATTAATTGCTAGTTCAACCCGAACCGACTTTAAGCATCGCTACGGTGAAGCAACCTCATCGTAGTCAACTCTTTGAACTTGTATATTGCAACAAGTCGAGCGTTATGGATAAAACATTTTTATCCGTATCAGTTTTTAGTTCCATAAATATTTGTCAGACTCTAAGTCTCCTAAAAGGTGTATCAAGATTTTAATCTTGAAACATTTATATGGAGACTATCTCGGATTGTATTGGCATTTAGCCAATTTCGGAGTCAGGGCCCATCAACGCTTCCTTGTGTATCGTAGGTATACTGTTGTCTAATAACAATATCTCGTCTGCGCACCTGAGAGGTTTGCACGAGCCTTGCCTTCGTGGTTCAGCTGCAAGTTCGACCGAAGTTCATACATTTTATTGTAGAGACTTCCGTATCAGTCGCAGTAGGAAACTCTGGAATTACTTTCAAGGTCTCTTTCCTTTGATCTGATGACGAAGATACTGTTTATCTCGTCGAGTTGCACTATTCTCCCACTCACCTTTTTGAAAGAACCATTTTCTTCAAAAAGCATACCGTTCTTAGTGGCAAAGCTATTTGCCTCGGCATAGTGAGGGAGGAATACTCAACATTTTGGGATAACCTATAAAATAGCACTTGTCTGATTTGGAATAGGTTTGTAACGTTTTACACATGCTCCATATTCCAAATGTTAAGAAAAGATATAACATGGTTGGGCATACCATACCATTGCGTCATTTCAACACACCTGATGAAGCTCTTTTCAGTGTAAAAGCCACAGTCTCTAAAGCATCACTTTTAAAAGGGGTAATGCCAAATTTATTTATGTCATCTTTGATCTCACCATGTCATAAATGGTTCGATTACATCTTCACGGACTTTCCACTTGCAGTGGTGTTCCGGGAGGTGCAAGTTATGAAACCCCTTTCACAACTCATCAGACATTCGCTAAACTTGTAACTCAAATATTTCTTTCTGCAATCGAATTGTATAAACATAATTTTCTTGTTACAATAACTTCTACTTCATATTTGAAAACCTTTTGAATGATTTCAAAAGATCCAGACTTACGTCTCATCAAGTAAATATCCACATATCTACTTGAGTCATTTCTGAAGATAGATAAATCCACTACTTGCAACAACCTTTATCGGACTACACACATCAAATGTATGATCACCAATAAGTTTGTTGTCCGTTCCTTATGGCCTGTGAACGGTATTTCAGTCACTTCTCTTTTCGGAGGAAAGTTGCAAGTGTCAGATGATTCAAAATCAAACGACTTCAAAATCCATCATAATGGAATTTTATCCGTGCGGGTTTCTCCAATGTGACCAAATGCAGTGCCACACTTGTGTGGTATTCTTTTAGTCTTGCGACATTTAGCGTCAGTGTTATGGATGTATCATATTACCATCAATATTCATAACATACATCCCATCTAGGATGGAAGCATGGCCCTTCATGTTATTCATAATACTGAACAACAATTGTTGTTTTTATGAACAACTCTTTTGCAACAAACATTGTGCAATGGGCTAGAGTGTATGAAACTCTAAAATGAATTATGAAAGTAAACCCAGAGGTAATGTATTATTATCAATATTCATAACATACATCTCATTCATAATGAAAGTATGGCCCTTATGTTATTCATAACATCGAACATCAAAAGTTCTCTTATAAGCAACCTTCTTGCAAGATACCTTATGCAATGGGCTAGAGTTTGTGAAACTCCAAATGAATTGTAAAAATAAATACAGACGGTAATACACCGATGGAAGTTATAGTAACATTTACTATGTTCCCTGTGTATACCTAAAACTCATTTCTGGCTAGTCTTTCAGGCCATAGTAGTTCTTACATCGAGTTGCAACAGAATGCAATCGAGCGGATATCTTTGTGATTAACTCACAATACCCAAAAATTAGTGATTAACATGTTTAACCATAATTCCCAAGAACTATATCTTTGACCAGCCTTCTATACATCAAAAACTTGTATGACATTCATACATGAGCTGGATATTCCAGTCTTCTTTCCTCTTTGCCATTATACTTCTAACAGTTTAACTTTTAGTATTTCTCCTACTCTCAGAAGAATCACCGAACTTAAGAGTGGCGTTAGCCCCGGACTTCCTAGGTGTGTAAGTCACACTAACATCCTTCGGACACTTCCTTTCTCTTTAAGTTGTTGTTTTATTCACCTTTCATCATATGACAGGCGTTCTTCTGGATCCATCTCTTATCAGTCTAATGCATAGTAAACTCCTTTACTAATAGTTTGCAAACAAACATTGCTTTGGATATCTCATATCTTTTAGCCTTTGTCTGTCTCTGAAAATGATTTTCAGATTCCATGAATATCACATAACTATCCAAACTTTCGAAGTTCAGGTCTCATGGAAGCAAATGTATTGCACTTGACTGAAACGGAATTCTAGCTTTTGGATCGAAGGACGAGAGTGACATGATCCATAGCATAAGCGAGAGAATACCAAAGTATGCGATAGGACAAAGTCCTTCTCGGCACTCTTGAGGACAATCCTCACATTACGTTACCAACCGTAAAGTTTTAACCAGATGTTTAACAGCTATTCATTTTTAATAGGGAAGGTGGAAACGCGAGCCATTATTCTACAACTATTATGCATATAACACTTAGACAGTGTCCATAATTAATTGCACTGAGAATTAAACAAGTTAATTCAACAGTGCGCTCCCACTCAAATCAATATCTCTCATAATTGATTGTGAGTGATTCAAGACCCGCATTTCCATTCAACGCCATTGAACGAGATGAACACTGATGGCGCGAACTTCAATCGGTAGGCAAACTTGCCGATCACATCTCTATGTGACTCTTGTTCATCTTTCGATGGGCGTGTTCCGAGCTCAGGGAGATCCTTCCAGAACGTCAAGACAACCAAGTGATCTCGCTGCGAGGTCTCAACTCACCCGCCTCACACATCCCTAATCGTTCGCACCCAGGGAGATCCTGCAATGCCCCGAAAAGTTGGGTGCCGTGACGGTGCTACACTTGGGAGAACACTAACTATTTGATATTTTGTGAGAGATCACCCTAATAAAAAGCGACTACCGCGCAATCAAGAAGGGTGCATCATAAGGGATAAAGATCTTAGGCAATTCATAATAGCATGATATGGTATAGCCCTTTCTGACGGAGAAGTCTTGTATTTCTTCGTCTTCGGCATTCGCGTCGGTGTTCACCTTTGCGAAGATTGCCACCACCTTGTCGATGCACCAGATAATATTGCTATCTCTATAGCTAATAAAATAATGCATTACAACAAGGTTGACACATAGGTCATTTAAAGTGCAATCATATGGCTCCAGCCATCATGCCAAATCATGACACGCAGGTCATGTTAATCAATTTACAACATATAGTCATCTCATACATAATCAAATTATTATGAGCACTGCTATACCACATCAAATGCACATTCAAACCCTCCTGCAAAACCAAGTTAGACGCCTCTAATTGGTTCATGCAAAAACTTGTTTTACGTGGCTTCTAAGGTTTTGAAACAAACCGAAGCTACCAATGTCCATCATCAAGTATGATAATTCAAGTCGCTAGATTAACTTTCCAGGGTGTATGAAAACCGAGATAATAAAATCTCGAGCCCCATACTAAACTTTGTCATACGCATGACCCCCGTGCAGATCATATCTGCATTGCCCTTTCGTCTGCGAAACATCCATCTTTCTTTAACTAAAGTGGAACCCAAAGAACTGTTAGCACTTCGTTGATCTGTCAATCAGCATACTCAGGAGCAGCATGAAAGGATCGCGGATTGCCAGAACTTTGTGAGATTCCACAATGCTGTCAAGATCAGGACTACGCAAATTCAAGGGAAGTAACAAGAACATCGGGTAACAGATTTCATCTGCTACCGGCACAAATAATTTTCAGTAATAGACCTCATCTACTACCTAATTATATTGTACAACACCCATACATCTCATGTATTCTAGATCGCAACCTGCATCTACGCATAGCACGGCTCTGATACCACTGTAGGGTATTGCAGCAGAAAACAAAAAATTTCCGACCTACGCACCAGCCCAGGACCACTATGGAGACTGCATACAAGGTTTGATCAGTTTCGTTACCGACTCGTAGCGCAGCGGAAGTATAGTCGATGACGATCGGTGGTGCAGATCCCCGCAGCTAGGATTTACAACCTCCCAACCGCGAGGATGTATACCCTCGTCTTCCCTTCGGACAGCACTCCGGGAGGCGGTCGAACAGTCCCCCGGACGGTGTCGCGGACAGCCCTTCTGGAGGACCTTCGAAACTCAAACGGTCACTCGGACAGCCCTTCGGGAGGACTCACAGAAGTCGGACCGTCACTTGGATAGCCCTTCGGGAGGCACTCTCGAATAGCCCCTCGGGCACTAAGATCGAAACTACGACCTCTCTACAGAGTTGCACACATACGGTGTCATCTATCCGGCAGGGCTTCGCCGTCCAGAACTAGTTCCCACCGGAACCCAGACAGCCTTTCGGCTCTACGAAACTCTTTTCGTGGGAGGGAGAGAGAAGCCAGATCATTGCAATGGCATGTATGTGAGAAGGGATGAGTGTGGAGGGCTGCCCTCCACCTCTATTTATAGGAAAAGCCCATGGGAAGAATACCCAAAAAACCCATCACATGGATCCTTTATAAGGGTAAAATGGGAAGGCAAGTGGAGCTCCATGGAGCTCCACATGTGTGGCCAGCCACCCCTCATGGGGGCCCCCCCAAAGGGGTTCCTTAGTCCCTAAGTCTTTCTAGAAGCCTTTTGGGAAAATCCCAAAAGGTGCTTTCCATAAAAAACCCAAAAAGCACTTTCACTATTCACGACGACATTTTTCAGCGTCCGTTCGAACTGAAAATAGTTATGTGGGCTTAGAACATTTCCAGTACCCACTAAAATAATTTTCAATGCATTCTGGAACAATTCTAGTTTAGTGATTTCATCTGCGAAAAGCATCTGAAGCGGTTTCGGCAGCTCCGGAACATTTCTGGTTTTCATCTCCGAAAATTCCAGAAAGTTTCCAGAATGATTCTGGCACCCTCCAAGAATTATCAGGCATGTCCCGAAACCAATTTGACTTTATGGTATCCTCTGAAACGACTTTTCAGTATCACCGGAACTCATCCGGTGATCTCTCTGCGGAACTTTTCCGCTGTCCGAAACTTTTTCGGTGTCCGAAACTTTTTCGGTGATTTTCTCTCAGACTCCATGACTAGTATTCAACAGATAGATGACCCTTAAGCGTGTGACCCTATAGGTTCGGTGAAGTATAGACATGACACGGAACCCCTTCCGATCAATGATCAACATCGGAGCCGTGGACACCCATATTGACCCCTATACCCACACGAATGAATATTCGAGTGAACCTCCAGTTGCCGTGTGCTATTCCTGTTGCTTCGCGATATGTTACAAATACCTGAGGTGAGACATGTTGGCATTCCCGTGGATCAACAACTTGTCCACTATGCTAGTTACCTCGTTACCGGTATTGTTCTCTTTTCTCGTTACCGTGTTCCGGCATCCCCGTGATCAAATCACAAAGTGTCTGGCCAGACGATGATGGATACCGTAACACCGAGAGGGCCCAGAGATATCTCTCCATCGTCGGAGGAGCAAATCCCAATATTGAGCTATCAAGTTACTTGACATACTTTCCCATGAACCCGTAAGCCGCCGTAATAGCCACCCATTTACGGATGACGTTTAACAAACCCCAAAGTTCATGAAGCAAGCATGAAGAAACTCGATACTCTCATGGTCTGAGGAATCATGCAAACGTTAACCATCTCTGTGTTATTAACCATTAACTTGTGACGAATGAATCTCATAGCATAACATCAATCGGGTCGATTCAACACAAATGTTCTTCTAACATTTGTGCCCTCAAAGTTGCTGGCATAGACATGCCTATGATTGGGAAAACATAATCATCATGCAACACCTGAGCTAGTCTTAGAGGCATGACTAGGAATACATTTTACCGTTTATTATTCCACACGTGCACATGGGTTTTCCCCAGAGCCTTTATGGATATACGGGCTCGGGAACCACAGCAGTTATAGCATGGAACATAAACCTAATTATGAACACGGAGATAAATAATAACATTTATTATTGCCTCTAGGGCATATCTCCTACAGACTCCCACTTGCACTAGAGTCAATAATCTAGTTAATGCTAATGCACTTTACACCTGTGGCACACCGGTGTAAATATGCTTTGCTTGTGGTATAGCCTGATGTCCAACGGATCTGACGACTTCAGCTCCGTGTGTATCTTTGCATATCCTCACATTTTCACGCTTTCACAAAATTCATATTTTGTGTGGACTTGGCTTTGTATGTATGTGAATCACAGGTCGAACCTGGATTCCTCAGACTGAGTTACGGAGCAACTACCTGCAGTAGTGTCCCATTGACAAAAGCCATCTTGGAACCATACTAAGTTCATGAATGAACTATATGATTCAACATCTTCTTTCTCGCTTTTAAAAGCGGCAACATACTTCGCCTCTGTTATAGAATTCGCCACAGTAACTTGTTTGGAACAATTTCCAACTACCGTGCCACCATATTGTGTTTTACACAAAACCCTCAAATTAAATCAAAAATCGCTTGGAGCATGGATGAAGACTGTATCGATGTAACCTTTTACAACGAAATCTTCATGATCTCCGCTTGCGAGAAAACATGTCATCAGTGCTACTATAGTACTCAATGACCCTTTTTCACTGTTGTCCCATGATCAGAACTTTTGATCACCTTGGTATTTATACTCGCAACAACTTTGGAGTATTGGACATATCTGGTTGTTTTTACATACCATGGAATACATGATTAATCCAAACACAAGAGTGTGTGGAATCTCCATCATGTATTTTGCTCATCAGTGTTTTGGGACACCGAGTCTTGCAAAAACTCTTTCCATGTGACTTCGGCAAGAATCACTCCTTGACGGTTTTTAATGCTAAAAGGTTTTAGCATTTTGTCAATATGTATCTTTGCTCAGCCCCATCAGGTAAATCTATCTCCATAGATCATCATGCCTAATATTAAGGCTATTTAGCCCAAGCACTTCATCAAAAAACCCCTTTTAAATGAAGTCCTAATTCGTGTCAAGAAATTTAATTCCAATTAACAATGTGTCAAGCACACAACGTTTTTAGAAATATTATTATGCTCCCACTTACTTTCTTGAATCACAAGCATCTTCGTTACCCATTGATGAAGTCAAAACCCTTTTAACCATTTCATCAAAACACAAAGATTCCAACTCCATTTTGCTCTCTTCTGTCCATTGCTGGAACTCTGAAGTTTGCATACTTACTAGCATCCTCTGGATTGACAAAATACCTTGGACTGTAACACATGCAAGTCCTTGGTTTCATTTCCATCAGGTGGAAATCCTTTTGTCATCCATTGTTTTATATCTCATGATATGAAATATGTATTAATTGCTAGTTCAACCCGAACCGACTTTAAGCATCGCTACGGTGAAGCAACCTTATCGTAGTCAACTCCTTGAACTTGTATATTGCAACAAGTCGAGCTTTCTGGATAAAACATTTTTATTCGTATCAGTTATAGTTCCATAAATATTCGTCGGACTCTAAGTCTTCCGAAAGGTGTATCAAGGTTTTAATCTTGAATCACTTATATGGAAACTATCTCGGATTGTATTGGCATTTAGCCAATTCCGGAGTCAGGGCCCATCAACGCTTCCTTGTGTATCGTAGGTATACTGTTGTCTAACAACAATATCTCATTTGCGCACCTGAGAGGTTTGCACGAGCCTTGCCTACGTGGTTCAGCTGCAAGTTCGACTGAAGTCCATACATTTTATTGTAGAGACTTCCGTATCAGTCGCAGTAGGAAACTCCGGAATCACTTCCAAGGTTCCTTTCCTTTGACCTGATGACGAAGATACTGGTTATCTCGTCGAGTTGCACTGTCCTCCCACTCACCTTTTGCAAGAACAATTCTCTTTAAAAGCATACCGTTTTGTGGCAAAAACCTTTGCCTCGGTATAGTGGTGGGGGAATACCCAATGACTTGGGATAACCTACAAAGTAGCACTTGTCTGATTTGGAATAGGTTTGTAACCTTTTACACAAGCCCCATATTCCAAATGTTAAGAAAAGATATAACATGGTTGGGCGTACCATACCATGGTGTCATTTCAACAGACCCGATGGAGCTCTTTTCAGTGTAAAAGCCGCAGTCTCTAAAGCATCACTCTTTAAAAGGGATAATGGCAAATTTATTTATGTCATCTTTGATCTTACCATGTCATAAATGGTTCGATTACATCTTCACGGACTTTCCACTCACAGTGGTGTTCCGGGAGGTGTAAGTTATGAAACTCTTTTCACAACTCATCAGACATTCGCTAAACTTGTAACTCAAATATTTCTTTCTGCAATCGAATTGTAGAAACATAATTTTCTTGTTACAATAACTTCTACTTCATTTTGAAAACCTTTCAAATGATTTCAAAAGATCCAGACTTACGTCTCATCAAGTAAATATCCATATATCTACTTGAGTCATTTCTGAAGATAGATAAATCCACTACTTGCAACAACATTTATCGGACTACATATATCAAAATGTATGATCACCAATAAGTTCTTTGCTCGTTCCTTATGGCCTGTGAACGGTATTTCAGTCACTTTACTTTTCGGAGGAAAGTTGCAAGTGTCTGGTGATTCAAAATCAAACGACTTCAAAATCCATCATAATGGAATTTTCCATGCGGGTTTCTCCAATGTGACCAAATGCAGTGCCACACTTGTGTGGTATTCTTTTAGTCTTATGACATTTAGCATCAGTGTTATGGATGTATCATATTACCATCAATATTCATAACATACGTCCCATCTAGGATGGAAGCATGGCCCTTCATGTTATTCATAATACTGAACAACAATTGTTGTTTTTATGAACAACTCTTTTGCAACAAACATTGTGCAACGAGCTAGAGTGTATGAAACTCTAAAATGAATTATGAAAGTAAACCCAGAGGTAATGTATTATTATCAATATTCATAACATACATCTCATTCATAATGAAAGTATGGCCCTTATGTTATTCATAACATCGAACATCAAAAGTTCTCTTATAAACAACCTTCTTGCAAGATACCTTATGCAATGGGCTAGAGTTTGTGAAACTCCAAACGAATTATAAAAATAAATACAGACGGTAATACACCGATGGAAGGTATAGTAACATTTACTATGTTCCCTGTGTATACCTAAACCTCATTTCTGGCTAGTCTTTCAGGCCATAGTAGTTCTTACATCGAGTTGCAACAGAAAGCAATCGAGCGGGTATCTTTGTGATTAACTCACAATACCCAAGAATCAGTGATTAACAATTTAATCATAATTCCCAAGAACTATATCTTTGACCAGCCTTCTATACATCAAAAACTTGTATGACATTCATACATGAGCTGGATATTCCAGTCTTCTTTCTTATTGCCTTTATACTTCTAACAGTTTAACTTTCAGTATTTCTCCTACTCTCAGAAGAAGCACCCAACTTAAGAGTGGCGTTAGCCCTGGACTTCCTAGGCATGAAAGTTTCACTAACACCCTTCAGACACTTCCTTTCTCTTTAAGTTGTTGTTTTATTCACCTTTCATCATATGACAGGCGTTCTTCTGGATCCCTCTCTTATCAGTCTAATGCATAGTAAACTCCTTTACTAATAGTTTACAAACAAACATTGCTTTGGATATCTCATATCTTTTAGCCTTTGTCTGTCTCTGAAAATGATTTTCAGATTCCATGAATATCACATAACTATCCAAACTTTCGAAGTTCGGGTCTCATGGAAGCAAATGTATTGCACTTGACTGAAACGGAATTCTAGCTTTTGGATCGAAGGACGAGAGTCACATGATCCATAGCATAAGCGAAAGAATACCGAAAGTATGCGATAGGACAAAGTCCTTCTCGGCACTCTTGAGGACAATCCTCACATTACGTTACCAACCGTAAAGTTTTAACCAGATATTTAACAGCTATTCAATTTTAACAGGGAAGGTGGAAATGCGAGCCATAATTCTGCAACTATTATGCAAATCACACTTTAGACAGTGTTCAAAATTAATTGCACTGAGAATTAAAAGAATTAATTCTACAGTGCGCTCCCACTCAAATCAATATCTCTCATAATTGATTTTTAGTGATCCAAGATCCGCATATCAATTCAACGCCATTGACGGGTTCATCACTGATGACGTGAATTTCAATCGGTAGGCCAACTTGCCAATCATATCTCTATGTGACTCTTGTCCATCTTTCGATGCGTGTGTTCCGAGCTCAGGACTGTCCTGCCTGAACGTCAAGACAACCAAGTGATCACGCAGTGAGGTCTGACCTTCACCCGCCTTACACCTCTCTAATCGTTCGTGCTCACGTGTACATGGCGCACCCCGAAAAGATACGTGTTGTAGACGGTGCTACACTTGGGAGAACACTAACTACTTGATATTTTTGTGAGAGATCACCCTAATAAAAGCGACTACCGCGCAATCAAGAAGGGTGCATCATAAGGGATAAACATCTCAGGCAATTCATAATAGCATGATATGGTATAGCCCTTTCTGACGGAGAAGTCTTGTATTTCTTCGTCTTTGGCATTCGCGTCGGTGTTCACCTTTGCGAAGATTGCCACCACCTTGTCGATGCACTAGATAATATTGCTATCTCTATAGCTAATAAAATAAGTGCATTACACAAGTTTGACACGCAGGTCATTTAAAGTGCAATCATATGGCTCCAGCCATCATGCCGAATCATGACACGCAGGTCATGTTAATTAATTTACATCATATAGACATCTCATACATAATCAAATTATTATGAGCACTGCTATACCACATCATATGCACATGCAAACCCTCCTGCAAAACCAAGTTAGACGCCTCTAATCGGTTCATGCAAAAACTGGTTTTTCGTGGCTTCTAAGGTTTCGAAACAAACCGAAGCTACCAACGTCCATCATCAAGTATGATAATTCAAGTTGCTAGATTAACTTTCCAGGGTGTATGAAAACCGAGATAATAAAATCTAGAGCCCCATACTAAACTTCGTCATACGCATGACCCCCGTGCAGATCATATCTGCATTGCCCTTTCGTTTCTGAAATTTCATCTTTCTTTTTAACTACGGTGGAATTCAATGGACTGTTAGCACTTCGTTGATCAATCAGGATCGCGGATTGCCAGAACATTGAAACTCCACCATGCTGTTATCAAGATCAGAAATATGCAAATTCGAGGGAAGCAACAAGAACCTCGGGTAACAGATTTCATCTGCTACCCGCACAAATAATTTTCAGTAATAGAACTCATCTACTACCTAATTATATTGTGCAACACCCATACATCTCCATGTATTCTAGATCGCAACCTGCATCTACGCATAGCACGGCTCATGATGCCACTGTTAGGTAACGCAGCAGAAAACAAAAATTTTCCGACCTACGCACCAGCCCAGGACCACTATGGAGACTGCATACAAGGTTTGATCATTTTCGTTACCGACTCGTAGCGCAGCGAAAGTAGAGTCGATGACGATCGGTGGTGCAGATCCCCGCAGCTAGGATTTACAACCTCCCAACCGCGAGGATGTATACCCTCGTCTTCCCTTCGGACAGCCCTCCGGGAGGCGGTCAAACAGTCCCCCGGACGGTGTCGCGGACAGCCCTTCGGGAGGACCTTCGAAACTCGAACGGTCACTCGGACAGCCCTTCGGGAGGACTCACAGAACTCGGACCGTCACTTGGACAGCCCTTCGGGAGGCACTCACGAACAGCCCCTCGGGCACTAAGATCGAAACTACGACCTCTCTACAGAGTTGCACACATACGGTTTCAACTATCCGGCAGGGCTTCGCCGTCCAGAACTAGTTCCCACCGGAACCCAGACAGCCTTTCGGCTCTACGAAACTCTTTTCGTGGGAGGGAGAGAGAAGCCAGATCATTGCATGGCACTTGTATGTGAGAAGGAGTGAGTCTTTAGGCAGCCCCCTCCACCCCTATTTATAGGCCAAGCCCAAGGGTGGCTTCTCCAAGAAGCCAAGGGGAAAAATACCAAAGGACCCTCAAGGTGGCTTCTCCAAGAAGCCACCCAAAAAGCACTTTCACTATTCACGACGACATTTTTCAGCGTCCGTTCAAACTGAAAATATTTATGTGGGCTTAGAACATTTCCAGTACCCACTAAAATAATTTTCAACGCGTTCTGGAACAATTCCAGTTTAGTGATTTCATCTGCGAAAAGCATCTGAAGCGGTTCCGGCAGCCCCGGAACATTTCCGGTTTTTCTTCCAGAAAATTCCCAGAAGTTTCCAGAATGATTCTGGCATCCTCCAAGAATTATAAGGCATGTGCCGAAACCATTTTGACTTAATGGTATCCCCTGAATCAACTTTTCAGTTTCACCGGAACTCATCCGGTGACCTCTCTCTGCGGAACTTTTCCGCTGTCCGAAACTTTTCGGTGTCCGAAACTTTTTCGGTGATTTTCTCTCAGACTCCCTGTCTAGTATTCAGCAGATAGATGACCCTTAAGCGTGTGACCCTATAGGTTCGGTGAAGTATAGACATGACACGGAACCCCTTCCGATCAATGATCAACATCGGAGCCGTGGACACCCATATTGACCCCTATACCCACACGAATGAATATTCGAGTGAACCTCCAGTTGCCGTGTGCTATTCCTGTTGCTTCGCGATATGTTACAAATACCCGAGGTGAGACATGTAGGCATTCCCGTGGATCAACAACTTGTCCACTATGCTAGTTACCTCGTTACCGGTATTGTTCTCTTTTCTCGTTACCGTGTTCCGGCATCCCCGTGATCAAATCACATAGTGTCTGGCCAGACGATGATGGATACCGTAACACCGAGAGGGCCCAGAGATATCTCTCCATCGTCGGAGGAGCAAATCCCAATCTTGAGCTATCAAGTTACTTGACATACTTTCCCATGAACCCGTAAGCCGCCGTAATAGCCATCCATTTATGGATGACGTTTAACAAACCCCAAAGTTCATGAATCAAGCATGAAGAAACTCGATACTCTCATGGTCTGAGGAATCATGCAAACATTAACCATCTCTGTGTTATTAACCATAAACTTGTGACGAATGTATCTCATAGCATAACATCAATCGGGTCGATTCAACACAAATGTTCTTCTAACATTTGTGCCCTCAAAGTTGCTGGCATAGACATGCCTATGATTGGGAAAACATAATCATCATGCAACACCTGAGCTAGTCTTAGAGGCATGACTAGGAATACATTTTACCGTTTATTATTCCACACGTGCACATGGGTTTTCCCCAGAGCCTTTATGGATATACGGGCTCGGGAACCACAGCAGTTATAGCATGGAACATAAACCTAATTATGAACACGGAGATAAATAATAACATTTATTATTGCCTCTAGGGCATATCTCCTACAACTCAGTGACACGGAAGCACTAACAGAGTCTAAACATACAGTTTCGGTCAGACTGAAATGCAGTTCGGTGACTCCGAGATGCTAGGGTTTCACAGAGAAAGTGATTTCGGTCGCACCGATTAGTACACATCGGTCAGACCGAGTTGTACTTTTTTTTGCGGAAACCTAACCATAAGTTTTTGCATCAAATCTATTCTATGGAATTTGTTTGGTGGATAGATCAATCTCATATGTGGGAAGAACATAGGCATTATACTTTGTGCAAGAATCAGAGTAATGGAAAGCACAAAGGGTCAAATACGTACCCTAACTTGGCGACGAACTTGCTACGGCGACAACGGCGGTGAGGATTTCATTGACGGCGACGGAGACCAGCGGCAGAAGGTCACTGTCGACGGCGGCGACGATCCGGAGACCAGGGGCGGCAGTGCTGGGGCGCGGGCTCATGCGGTTGAAGTGATTTTCAACTGTACGGGTACGTAGAGTATAAATACTCAGGCGCTGTCGGTGTGACCGAGTGGAACTACTCGGTGGCACCGAGATGTAAAACTGCTAGCAGTTGCTGCAACTCGGTGTGACCGAATGGTTCTAATCGGTTGCACCGAGATAAAAACCTAGATCAACTTAATGATTTCGGTGAGACCGAGTAGGAGTGAATTGGTCTGACCAAAAGGCATTAAGAGGTTTTGGAAGTTAATCCCTTGACGGATCGGTGGCTCCGAGTGCTCCTCACCCGGAGGGTCCGAAATTGACTTGTTCAAACTTTGTGATGTAGCATGAATAGAGTTTGAGACGAGAAAGGCATAGATAGCTAGAGGGAGTACTTATGCATTCTTGTCCATCCATTTGGCAAAAAGAAAAACCAAACAAGCAAAACAACAAATGGATGTCCTCAAATGAAGAAAATTATGCAACCAACATGCTCACACAATAAGATGACAAATAAAACATGCGGCAAAGCATGCACAAACACTCTAGCATCTATCAAGCAATTGGCGATGACTAGGTCATCTATATATGAGTATATTGACTTAGGAGTCAAATGAGAACATTTGATCATAGGTCATACTCATCGTTTAAGCACAAGTGGGGTTACCACTTTTACATAAAGCATTGTTGTATTCACATCATTTGAGTTGCTTTAGCTCAATTTTCTTAGAGCAAAGCTCCCCCTAGATGTGATATCCCCCCTAAGAGGGATGAACTAACCTTGGGTTTTGTCGATGATGACTTCATGTAGATGTTGAAGATGTGGATACTCAATGTTGATGTAGATTATTTGGAGCAATCCATTGGAGTGAGTTGCACTTTCAATACCTACATGGGTTAGTCCCACAAGGAACATACAAGGATATCCATAGACATAGAGTGAAACACACATATGATGATGTCCATGAAAGCATTAGGTTACCTTGTCCCTTGTCTTACCAACAAGAGGGTTTGTGACTTGTTGAACTAGTGCAAGATATGGAAATTGAGTGCACTTGTCCTTGCCAAAATGAATGTGAGTGAAGTATGTTGGCAGAGTCACCCTCAAGAACTCTCTAGTTCTTCTTCTTTGGGATACACATCAACTTTATGGGAATCCTTGGAGTTGTAGTCGTACTTGATGAAGTAGAACTTGATGTAGTCTTGGGAACCCACTTGACCATGGCCTTAGGAGCTTCTTCAAATGAATCAATTTCCTCTTGAAGCTTGTCCTTGCCTTTTAGCTTGTGGTCTTGTGGTGGAAGATCATCTTGAGCTTGTGTTCCCTTGAAGGAAGTGGGGTCATACTTCTCTTGTTGAGGAACAAACTTTGTTTTGGGGTATTGATCTTTTTCCCACTCAACTCCATTGGCATTGAACTTTCTTTCAAAACCAGCACCTTGATTCTTCCGGTGCCTTCCTTGCTTGCGTACAATTTCCTCAAATTGCTTACTTCCGGCAAGGCTCTTGTAAACACCTTTCTCTATAATTCCCTTTCAAAAAGCTATTTTCTTGCTCAAGTGTAACTTGGCTAAGAGAATCATTAGTGGAATCAAGAGAACTACTAGAAGCAACAATATTGGATTTAACATGGTTATTGTTACTACTAGAAGAAGAATCTTTCTTGTTCTTGTTGCTAGATTTTACTTGTGGCATATAAGTAGACAAGAGTAAATGCTTGGCAATGTAGGAAGAACTCTTCTTTCAAAGATCATCATTGATGGCTTTTAAGAACTCATGCTCTTGCTCTAAATTTAGCTTCTCGAAGCGTAGCTTCTCATGAGTGTTTAGGAGCTCTCTATGATCCTCTAGAGTTGTTTCATGAGCTAACTTAAGAGTGTTTAGCTCTTTAGTTAGATGGTCAATCTCCTTCTTATCATTGTCATTCGTTTCATTTTGATTAGCATGATTAATAGCAATTTCATCATAGTTTTCATCACTAGTGTTGTCAACAAGTAAATCATCATCACCTAGCAAGTCATCTTCATCACTATTGAAATCAACATACTCGGGGTGTGATACCTTAGGGCCTTTAGCCATGAAGCACCTTCCAATTCCTTCATTTGGTGAGTCAAATATGTCGTAGGAGCTGGATGACACAAGTGCAAGACCGGCAACACCTTCATCTTGAGTATATTCGGAGTCGGAGTGATAACTTCTCTCGGAGTAGTTGTCAGAGTCAGAACCGGATACCCATTCACCAACGTGAGCTTGATGTCTTCGTCTTGTTAGCTCTTTGATGACTTGTCCTTCCTTTTTGAATCCTTGCTTCTACGAGAGGGTCTTCATTCATAACGATCATCTCTACTCCTTCTCTCTCTCTTGGTGGTGATTCATCTCTTTTACTTCTCCTCTTAGGTGAATCTTCTCTTTTCTTGTAGGGAGCCCTACACTCATTGGAGTAGTGTCCGGGTCTTCCACAATTGTAGCAATTGCGATCACGACTAGAAGTTCTTTTGTCATTGTAGGACCTTGACCTGGAACTTCTCTCTTTGCTTCTATTCTTGTAGAATTTGTTGAAGTTCTTCACCATTAAGCTCAATTCTTCATTGAAGACTTGTTTCTCACTTGATGTTGTAGGAGCATCACATGAAGCTTTATAAGCACCACTTGACTTGTTGTGGAGCTCTTCCTTATCCTTGAGTGACATCTCATGAGCAACAATTCTACCAATGACTTCCGTTGGCTTGAGATCTTTGTAGTTGGGCATCATTTGGATCAAGGTGTACACGGTATCATATTTTCCATCCAAGGCTCTTAGGATCTTTTTGATAATGAATTTGTCGGTCATCTCTTTGCTTCCTAAGCCGGCAATCTCATTTGTGATGAGAGCAAGCCTAGAGTACATCTCAGCGACTCCTTCACCATCCTTCATCTTGAACTTGTCAAGTTGACTTTGAAGCACATCCAATTTAGATTCCTTGACGGACTCGGTACATTCGTGCATATCAACCAAAGTATCCCGAATTTCCTTTGCATTCTCAAGGCGGCTGATTTTGTTGAATTCTTCGGGGCACAATCCGTTGAAGAGAATATCGCAAGCTTGAGCACTGTATTGCAACATCTTCAATTCTTCCGTCGACGCTTCACGATCCGGTTCTCTTCCATCCTTGAAGTAATCACCTTGCAAGCCAATGCGCACAATAGCCCAAACGGCGGGGTTATGACCAAGAATATGCATTTTCATCTTATGCTTCCAACTAGCAAAATTACTACCATCAAAGTAAGGACCCTCTACAGTGGTAATTTCCCTCGCTAGTTGCCATACTCTCCTAGGTTGTGAAATCAAGACTATGATCACCAAATCTATGGAAATCAAGGCAAATGGAGACCAAAACTCTGATACCACTTGTAGGATCGAAAGTAGGACTAGAGGGGGGTGATTAGACTACTTGACCAAATAAAAATCTAACATTTTCCCAATTTTAATTGTTGGCAGATTTTAGCAACTAGTACAAGTCAAGCAATCAACCTACACATGCAATTCTAAGAGTGTAGCAGCGGAAAGTAAAACATTGCATATGAAGGTAAATGAAAGGGTTTGGAGAAGGCAAATGCAATGTAGACACGGAGATTTTTGGCGTGGTTCCGATAGGTGGTGCTATCGTACATCCACGTTGATGGAGACTTCAACCCACAAAGGGTAACGGTTGCGCGAGTCCACAGAGGGCTCCACCCACGAAGGGTCCACGAAGAAGCAACCTTGTCTATCCCACCATGGCCATCACCCACGAAGGACTTTCCTCACTCGGGTAGATCTTCACGAAGTAGGCGATCTCCTTACCCTTACAAACTTCTTGGTTCAACTCCACAATCTTGTCGGAGGCTCCCAAGAGACACCTAACCAATCTAGGAGACACCACTCTCCAAAAGGTAATAAATGGTGTGTTGATGATGAAGTCCTTGCTCTTGTGCTTCAAATGATAGTCTCCCCAACACTCAACTCTCTCTCACAGATTTGGCTATGGTGGAAAGATGATTTGAGTGGAAAGCAACATGGGAAAGGCTAGAGATCAAGATTCTTGTGGTAGGATTGGAATATCTTGGTCTCAACACATGAGTAGGTGGTTCTCTCTCAGAAAATGAGTAGTGGAAGTGTAGGCACGTTCTGATGGCTGTCCCACATATGGAGAAGGGGGTGGAGGGGTATATATAGCCTCCACACAAAATCCAACCGTTACACACATTTGACCCAACTCGGTCAGACCGAATAGAAGAACTTGGTGAGACCGATCCAGTTCAAAATGTGAACGTTAGGAATCTCGGTGGGACCGACTGGAACAACTCGGTGGAACCGATGTGCTAGGGCTAGGGCAAAATCTCATCTCGGTGAGACCGATTGCTTGAACTCGGTGAGGCTGATTTTAGCAAAGAGCAAACAGAAAGTTGGTCAAGCAAACTCGGTGGGACCGATTGCACATTTCGGTGAGACCAAAATAATTGCAACAGGCAACAAAGAGTTTGCAGGGCCATTTCGGTGAGACCGAGATCCGTATCGGTGTAACCGAATTGCTAGGGTTTCTGACACTGGCTATGACAAATGAACTCGGTGGCACCAGATGGATCTTTTTGGTGGGGCCGAGTTTGACTTTGAGTTTTGGACATATTTGGAAGAGAAAGTGGTTGAGGGCTTTGGAGCAATATCACTAAGCACTTTGAGCCAGTAGACCATTAAGCAACACCTCATCCCCTTTTAATAGTATTGGCTTTCCTATGGACTCAATGTGATCTTGGATCACTAAAATATAAATGAAGAGTCTTGAGCTTTTGCCAACACGTGTCCTTAGCATTTTGAGGGGTCCACATCTCTAGTCCATGCCATGCCAATCATTGAACTTTCTCAAATATTTAACTTGAATGGATATTAGTTCAATGAGCTATATGTTGTTATGAATTACCAAAACCACCCGGGGATTAGTTGCACTTTCACTCCTCCAAAGTTACCATATGAGAGGACTGACGAGGAAAACAAGGACATCGTGGATGCCGAAGTGCAGGCCCATTTTGAACGGAAACATCCAACTCCAAAGGAAATAATAGATCCGGTGAAAGCGAAGCGCACTCTGGATGCCCTTAAGCGACCACCGCCGCCCCCGCCGCAATCACACTATGACCGTTGTATTGGAAAGACATATGATGAAGCGCGGCGGTCGGGAAGTACTACCAGTGCTGCAAGATGAAGTGGGAAAACAATTCCCCAGCTCGGCGAACAGGAGAAGCAATCATGCCCCCCGCTCAAGGTGTGTAGCGATATCGCTAATCATCCGGGGCTAGTGCCCGGTACCACTCTTGGTGATTACGTGGGCGATGATGTATAATTTGAAATGGCTGAGGTAGTAGAGACATTTAGATACGAGCACGGAGCCTCTCGTCAAACCTGATCAGCTCCCGCATCTACCAACGATGATGCAAAGATTGCATGACTGGTACTTGGAAACCTGCAGGAAGGATGGGACCAACAGTATGATGCTGGGAATTAAAGATGAGCACGACTTCATTGGAGTCGACCTGATGCCTATTGAATTTGTGGAATTATTTCAGTTATTCAATCAAGATGCCATCGACAAAACTCTCATGACTTGCTACTGTTTGTAAGTATTATTTCTATAATTAAGTCTCTAGCTCAGCTCGTTCATTGCATGTATATATAATTATACTCACTATATATGCAGATTGAAGATCATCGAATGCAAAATAGGACAAATCTATGACATTGGGTTCATTAGCCCAAATACTGTAAATGAATGGGCGGTACAACATAGAGCCAAAGGTACTGAGGAAAACTTGCTAAAAGCACTCCTTCGACATCAAAACAAAAGGGAAATACTCTTTCCTTACAACTTCAAGTGAGTGTTACTGTCTTGTGCATATTCGGTTTCGCTTACTCGAGGTTAAGTGTAATTGATGAGTTATGCGTGCGCAGATTCCACTTTATTCCGCTATCCATTAAGCTTGACGGGGGAGTAGTAACTGTCTTAGACTCGAGACGTAAAGAGCAAAAGGAATGGGCGGACATGAGTGAAATGCTCCAGAGGTAAGTTCAATCATTATCGCACATATCGGCAACTTTCGTTCATTTCCTGATATCAAGTAATCATTTTCTTTGTCGGGCAGGGTTTGGAAAAAGTTCACCGGCCTGGTTCCGGGTCTGAAGAAGAAGCTGCGATTTACACACCCCAAAGTAACTAGTACTAGATAGTTCCACGCATCTCTCATTGATTCTAGTTTCATCAATACCATTATCATGCTTGATTATCAGTTTGATTGAACTCTATTCTCGTAAAGTGCTTGTGGTAGGCAGCCAGGAGTAATTTATGTGGATACTACGTTTGCAAGTTCATTCACCACTCGACCTCTGAGCGGGGCTTATCTGACAAATAACTTGAAGTACGTAAACCATATTCACAATTTTATTTTATTACCATCAATTGTGTTGAGTTTCATTCATATATATGTACTGAATCCCTTCTTTAAATTAGATCTAGCAGATGCGGGATCAACTCCTACCACATGATCGCATACGAGCAATTCAAGAGGAATTGGCGGGATTCTTTCTTGACCACGTCATACCTGAAAACAGAGAATACCATCAGGAAGTGCAAATGGATTTTGGTGCATGATGTCAGGGATCGTAAGAGATGTTATATTGTATATATGTTGTAGCGTCGGATAGATATACGAAAACTTGTTGTTCGACCAAGCACGGAGAAAGAGAGGTCACTTCTCTCTATATATGTTCATGACGATGTTGTGTAATTAATGGTTCCTTCATTTGCTTACTAGCTAGTGTCGAGTTCTCTCTATATGTAGTAGCTAGCGTCGACCAAGCACGGAGAAAGAGAGGTCACTTCTCTCTATATGTAGTAGCTAGCTAACACAATATGAAACCCCTAAACCCTCCAAAACCCCTAACCCCCCCCCCCCCCCACTCCCCTTCAAAACAAAAACAAAACCCCAGCGCCTGGGAGCTGCTGACGTGTGGCTGCCTTTTAGTCCCGGTCGGTGTTACCAACCGGAACTAAAGGTCCTCCTGCCTGGGCGCCCCACAGCGGCCACGTGGAGCCCCTTTAGTCCCGGTTAGTAAGACAACTGAGACTAAAAGTAATGGGCATTTGTCCCGGTCGTTTTGTCCCGGTTGCAGAACCGGGACTAAAGGCCCTCTAGAACCAGGACTTATGCCCTATTTTCTACTAGTGCACATATCTATATTAGCAGAGTGTATCGATAACCATCGTTCCTTCAGAGAAATGTTCATACAGCCCGGCAATGTAGTCCTTGACCTTCACTGTCATGTACAATGCTGGTCTCTTCTCATCAATTAGCTCTGCCAATGGCTCGAGATCTCTCTCATGGTCAACAGAGCAAATAAAATAGTCTAGAGCCATCGATAGCCTCTCTTTCAAGAACTCATTGCTCATTATCTGTGCAACAAAACATTTAACTTCATCAGCCCAAGACCTTAGAAACTTTGAACAAAATGATTTTATGTTTTAAAATACCTGGCATGTACTTTGATTGTTGTGTTATATATGGATATGCTAGGAAAGACTATAAATGTTTTATAGTATGAATGTGCTTTTCATGGAAAATACAAGTGGTAATGTTCTAACTTAACCAAAGGAAGTAGTAGTTTATTAAAAAAATGCTCCTCAGTCTGATCTGCTATAATGAGGTACGATCGGTACATACCGCCACACCCCATATCTTAGAACTTTTCGAAATAGGATTTTGCCACACTTTATAAATAAAGCAACCATCACGTCCATACAACAAGTTGAAGTGCAACAAGTAGAGAAATAGTATGTTGTGGCATCAGCACAAACATGGCCAAAGAAGGCATTAAGAAATAAGAAAAAAGGCCCCCAATTGGCAAGAGTCTTAGGTTGTCTGCGTCAAGGCAAGTCGGTGAGCGACATCCGTCATCGCGTCTATCGTAAGGCCCAATCAATCGCGATATCATTGTTTAGACAACGGGTGCTAGTGCTGCAAAAAGGCAAGGAATTTGAAGATTGAGTAAGTGGCCCGCCTATGAAAGACTCCCTTAATGACAATCTTATTGTGTGTCATCCACAGGGTTCAAGCTAGCGCCGCAAACACAAGCCAGAAGAGGTGTATCCTCCTACCGGTCAGGATGGCATGGGTTTTAAGGAACCCGGCCAGGTCCAGGGCCTCCCAGTCAAGCCCAGAGCCTCACGGACAAAACTCCAAAGCAGCCTTGCCGCTGTGCAAGAGAAGAGGATGTGGGTCCCCATCTCTAGGACATCACAGAAAGGGCACATACAATTCCTAGGGACATGCCACTTGATCACCTCTTTCCTAGATGGGAGGCGATTCCACAAAAAATGTCGAACAAAGATTTTGATCTTCCAGGGTAAGGGCACTTTCCAGAGCAGAAGAGTCCAGAGAACAGATGGTTGCCGGCACAAGGCAGGATATGCCGAGCCAAAGAGAAATCCCCCGAAGGGGCCAGCTGCTAGGATACAGTGTCTGGATAATCCGTGAGCACCGGCGGGAGGGCAGCCCGCAATCTAGCTCACTCTACGGTATCCCTCGGCCCAAATGTCCATCGGAACAAGATGTTCAACTGGCCATCGTAGGCAGCCATGGAGACCAACACCATCGGATCCGAATAGATGGTAAACAAGAGTCGAAACCCCGTACATAGTGGTGTCCCGTCCACCCATGGTTCAAGCCATAATAGGGTCCCCTCCCCATTGCCAATGGAGAAGGACCACCCCGGGCGGATCTCATGCTTGATCCGCTGGATGGACCTCAAGAATTGGGATCCCTTCGTACGCCCACAAGTAACCAAGGGCTGGCCCCTCAGGTATTTTGCTTATATAAGCTGCAGCCATAGACCCCCGTCCTAGGAATGACCCGCCATACCCAGCGCGACATAAGGGCCACGTTCATGCGACGAGATGTCAGAATTCCCATCCCTCCCAAGTCCTTTGGCATGCAAATGTGAGACAACTTTACTATATTATATTTTTGTCGGCCATCCATCGCTTTCCAGAAGAATCGGGAAAGGACTTTATCAAACGAGCTATGAACCCCTTCTGGTAAGATACAAAGCCCCATCATATACATCGGGAGATAAGAGATGTTGGAATCTATAAGGACGATCTTACTCCCCTTGGATGTAAAATGATCGCATCAAGGTTCCACCCTAGATGCGGCCCGTCCCATAAGCGGGTCAAACTCACTCAAGGGACCCTCCAGTCAGACAATGGCATCCCCATGTACACAATGGGGAAGGAGGACAACGTGCAGTTTTAGTTGTCCGCTATCTGCAGTCGCTCATCCTCAGAGTAACCTAAAACTATCTCCTCACTCTTGTCAAAAATGATCTTAAGACCAGACATGACCTCGAAACAGAGTAAGATGAACTTGAGATTGATGATGTCAGGATCAGAGCCCTCGGCCATAATCATGGTATCATCTGCAGGGACGGAGCTCACATACAACCGCTGGTGTCAGTTGACACCAGTGCGGTTCAGCGTTCCAACTAGCATGCTTAACAAATTTTGTCTTTGACCCCAGCCAGAAAAATCAATTGACACTGGCCCAGCCGACAGCAAGCTGCACGACAAGCCCAAAGTGCCAGGCCAATTACAGTCGTGCAAACAAAACGGCTACCGCAAAGCCCACAACACATTAATCTGATAGCTGCTTGGGCTGTGATATACACAGCAGTAACGCGCAGGTCGCACTATCCACACCTAGGGACTCATTCGGTTTGCAGGAATTTTACAGGAAAAGTATATGAACAAGAATTCCAGAGGAAAATTTCCTATAGATGCATTCGGTTTGTAGGAAATGCGTACGGGAATTTTGTAGGAATACTATTCATTTTCTATGTTTTTGGAGAAATCTACACATCCACTCAAAGTTTATTTTTTGCGTACGAACGAGGCAAGACAATTCCTTAGGATGACAAGTGTCATCCTATCAACTTCCTATACATTTCCTAAATCCTACACTTTGGTTTCCTCCAAACCGAATGAGGCCCTATTCTTATTTTTTTCTGGGATATCCACCCCTATTCGTCTCTTCGCCGTATCAATCCTCAACTCCCGCACCTAGAACCAAACCCTAGCGATCTCAATCTCTCTCTCAGCGCTCGATGGAACAACACGAGTGCGAACCAGAAACAGTTCGCCGGCCGGCCGGCCGCAGCGGCAATGGTACAATTTTAATCTAATAGTCTGATGAGGCATGTTTCTGAGTCCAGATCTCCTGCAAGGTACACCATGTACATATGTGACCCCCATACAAAAATTTCTCACCTTCCCTAATTTGAATTTATCTTCCTTGATTCATCTAGGAATTATGCATAATTTTTTGTTGAAATGAACAATATCACATGATGATTTTAATCCAACAAAAATGATGGATCTTGGTCATGAACTTCACTTTATAATGATAATGTGCGGGCAAATCAAAGATTTGCCAATTTGGTTCGTATTGCTGATCTTGCTATATTGTTGGTGGACGCCAAGAAGAATATATTTTTTGCTTCATTTGGGGCATCGACTTCTAAATTTGGTTCTAATTTGTTGATTGTCGATGATTTTCAACAATTAATATTGGCAACAATGTTCTGCATAACAAAACGGGTGAGCAGATTATGAGTGATTGACTGATTTTCTATGCAGGGAAAAATATATTTTCTACCGTAGAATGATGACATGATTGATCTCTTTAAGAAGGTGAAAGGCCATGAAGGGAAATTATAAAATGTGAGTCTCGAGTCACTTTATGTTTCTCTTGATGATTTTTAATTTTAGTATTATTAGTTATGTACCATTGTTGTCAGTGTAATATGTTTTGTTTGTTGATCTTTTGTTCGAAGTTACAAATAAAGTCCTAAGGTCGACTTTTTTTCTTCTTCTTACGAATTTGTAAGTAAGTGGTTTCTTGACTTCACTCGGTATGCAAGCTTTTAAATAAACAACTATTATATTGTTTGCTAATTGTATATTTTCATTATTTGTATTGTCTTCCGAAAGTTATTTATACATCCCTGCCATAATCTAGTAGTCGGTAGTGGCTGACACCAGTGACGATTTTTTCTAGCTTCGTCCCTGATCATCTGCATACTGAAGGTGGGTGACACAAGCCCCAGGGATAAGATGCCCAGCCACCCCAGAGATGTGGCCGGCCATCCAAGCTTTATCCAGAATTACGACAAGGGCGTCGACCACAAGGTTGAAGAGAAGAGGGGAAATAGGACCCCCTCGTGTCTTACCCCACGCAAATACCTAAAGAATGGGCCAACGTACCCATTAATATTGATCGATCTGCTGCCAGTCCAAACCAACTGCGTGATCCAAGAGCACCATCGGTCACCAAACCCCCTCAGCTCAATCACCAACTGGAGGAAGGCCCGGTCAAGGCACTCATAGGCCTTCTGGAAGTCTAGCTTAACGAAGACACCTTTATGGCGGTATCCTAACCTCATGGACTATTTCATGAAGGGCTAAGATCCCATCATCAAGGACAATCGGACAGAGGGGCAGCTGGCTGACTTTTTAACAAAACCTTTGGGTCGCATCAGGGTCCTTCAGATGTGTGACAAGATTGGAATGCTCAAGATAAGGTAGGCGCTACAAGTTTTAGGGGGTGATTGTTAGCAAATAAAACCTTGTTGCGCGTTGGTAGCTAATCCGCCATAGCAAGCTATTTTTGCTGCAATGACAGCGCTTTTATAGGCTGCCATGGCAGTGTTTTTCGGCCGTTGTGGCTAGTCTTTTCTGTTAGACTTTTTTCGGTTGTATGCCCAACTACTTTGAGCGATTCTTGTGGTTAGGGCTGCAAGAAAAGCTCGAGGCTCGTGAGCCGCTCGAGATCGGCTCGTCTTTTGGCTCGACTCGAGATCGACTCGAAAAGAAACAAGCTGAGTACGAACACTTTATGTAGCTCGATTGAGAAACGAGTCGATCTTGAGCTAATATTAGCTCGCTCGATTTTAGCTCGATTGCTTGGCATTATTAAATGAAAATAGGATAATTTATTACCATATATGATATATATTAAATGGAAATATAATAATTTATTACCATATATGCTCTTCCTGACTTTTCTCCATTTTATTTACCAGCAAAGATGGAAGCTTAATTAAGTGCAGAGAAAATTAAAGCCTTATTATGATACGTGATCAACTGTGTGTAAATATCCTGTTGTTTTTGGCAAAAGTTTCCAAGCATATGCACCTTCATTTTCATCTCTTTCGTCCACGATGAGCTCTCCAGAGCACGGCAAGATGATTGTCCATTTTCACGTCATCTAGTTGGTATTATAGTTTATAAACAAATGAATGATATCTGAGTTATAGTTAGAGTGTTCACGTGTAAAATACCTCTGAATCTTAGATCCTCTGTTAAAATTTATATTATCATCGTCTTGATTGAAATAATATTTTTTAGTGCTTTCTTATGTCTAGTTGAAACAATTCCCTTAGATTATATATTTTTTATCGTCTCATTTAGCTCGAAACTAGCTCGAGATCGTTACAAGCTGAGCACGAGTCATGTTTTACAACTCGACCTTGAGCTTCACTCAGTTCGAGCTCGCTCGAACTCGACTCGTTTGCAGCCCTACTTGTGGTGCAGTCGGTTTGTTCGTGGAATGGCACGAACCTGTAGGGGTCATGGGTGCCGCATGTTTTTTTGTTACGGAATAAAAGGTGGTGAGTGAAATCAGAAAAGTTGCAAGGTTGCATGCAGCGCAAAAACGACCCTCTGCCTCTTTCTTCTTCTTATTCGTCGAGCAAGTGTGAGCTGAGAGCGAAGGGATTCCTAACAGATAGCCGGCCAGCCATGGATTAATTATTGGGTAAATAAAAGATTGTCACCCACTGAAAATCTAGTCTTCCCCAAAGGATGGATGCATCTGGTCGCATGCATCTATCGACAAGCAAATACTCCTCATTTAAGCTAACTCATGTGGATGGCCAATTTGAAATATACCACGTAAGAAATTTGAGCTAAAAAATTAAAACATGACAAAGGACTTTATAGCCTCCCAGCCATGGATCAACTATTCTGTAAATTTAAAACTACCACCAAAAAATCTACCCTTCCCAAAGGATCAATGTATCTGGTCACTACGCATCAACCTATCAGCAAATACTCCTCATTTAAACCAAGTGGACGGCCAACTTGATAATATACTGTGTATATACCTTTTTTTTTTGCGCGGATATTGTGTATATACCGCGTATGAACTTTGAGCTAACTGTATTGCAAGAGACCCAAGGACGCGACTCAGGAGTTTTATAAGGAAAAACTTAATTTCGTATGAACACTTGCATTGGGTGCCGACGTGGAATGAGTTCTTCTAATCAGTCAGTCAATAGCCCTTGGTTGTTGCAGGGGTCAGTCCTAGATTCCAGCAGCTAGCTGGCTTAGATCCATTCCAACTTAAGTTTTGATCCAACTTAAGCGCATGACCAGCTTGTACGTCAATTTCAAACTATGAAAAGGTGTGGTAGCACCCGGGACTACCGGCACCCCCTTATCATGGAACCCGATCCTCTGACATGCAGGAGGCAAGTCAGGGAGATACATTGTCCTCTCTGTATAAAACGGAGAAGGAAAGGCAGAGACATTGCACTGTTCACGAATCACTGTAGATTGATTACTGTTCACTAGTAATTACTGTTTACAACTCGCAGTGTTATATTGCAAACTATGAAAAACTAACGAAGGGATGTCATGGTACTGTAGCATATCTGCCTTTCCTTCCAATGTTAGAAGATCTGGATCCCCTTATCATGCGTGGTCAGCAAGGACGTGGTCAGTGCTAATCACAATTACGTCACCGACTGGATTTGGGCTAGTTGTTGTACCATGAAGATCAACGTATTTTCATTGATGCTTGTGATGGATAGATCGAACACTCAAGATACTTGAAAGAAAGCATTGGAATGTCTCTGATTGAAATACATGTGTTCTATGTCCAAGTCACACCAAGGAAGACATGGATCATCTTTTCTTTATGTGCAACTTTTGTTGCGGAGTCTGGAATTATTTGCAGATTGATTGGCCACAGGAAATGGATATGAGGGACATTGCTTTGGTGCCCAGAAGGAATTTTGCTAAACCTTTCTTCACTGAGGCAGTGTTCACTGCATGTTGGAATATCTGGATCATATGGAATGCTAGAGTCTTCAGGAATGAAAAGCCTAGCTTCAACAGATGGAGGGATGCTTTCATTCATGACATTTCTCTTCTAACTCATAGAATTAGCAGAGATATAGAGAGGAGCTAGTTAGATGGGTTTCCTTTTTACCACCCTGAGGTGAGTCTTGTAGTTTTTTGTATATATTTTCTTTCTCCTTTGCCTTAGGGCATGTACATACTGTATTATGTTCTCTTTCAAATAAAAATGAGAAGTTGTGGGGCGTTTTCCCCTACAGTAAGCGGTAAAAAAAACACATCAGAGTTAAAGTTTACTTGAGGATTAGTACGACGATCATCAAATACTAGTTTGATCAGGACAAAAAATGATTCTGACTCTTGAGTTATTGTACATTAGTTTGGACTTTGGAACAAACAAGAAAGGCGACACGGATATTTACGGTTGAGCCCGAACTCACCTGCACCTCATTGGGAACAAATCCAGAGAAACAGCGGAGTATTTCAAAAAATTCCAAGTTTGTTTTTACTGCAGACATGTTTCTGCATGTGCATGTGTGTATCCGTTTTATCTCGATTAGAGTCGATTAACCTGACAAAAGGACGGGGAGTGTTTCACTGGAACCTCACTACATTTGGGTCCTTCACGGTCGACTCTATGTATCGTGCGCTCACACATTCAGAGGTCACAGTGGATAATAACAAGAAAATTTGGATGTCGAAGATTCCACTAAAAGTTAACATCTTTATGTGGTATCTTCTAAGGGAAGTAGTGCTAACCAAAGACAATCTCGCCCGTTGCAATTGGCACGGAAGTAAGAAGTACAGTTTTTGTACTCATGACGAGACAATCAAACACCTCTTTCTCCAATGCAAGTTTGCGCGTTCTATGTGGTCAGTCATCCAAATAGCGTCTAATTTGTATCCGCTCACAAGTGTTGCCAATATTTTTGGTCATTGGTTGGACGGAATTTCAAATAGGTTCAAAATGCTAATTCGGGTGGGAGCATATGCCTTATTATGGGCATTCTGGCTATGTAGAAATGATTTGATTTTCTAGGGCAAAAACACCTCTCCTTTGTAGGTTATTTTCTGCTGTACGCACTCGCTTCGTACATGATCTATGCTACACCGAACGGAGCATCAACCGCTATTCAAGACGGTGTGTACGCGGTTGGAGCGGGTGGTTAGGGAGGTCTTCACCCAGTATGGGTGGCAGCACAATCTCCGGATTGGCGCACCAACTCCTTCGACATAGGCATACTATCGGTCCTGTATGATCTTACTATTGCTGATATGTCGCCTTTTTTATCTTCTTTCAGTTTTTTTTTGTTTGGCTGTGTGCATCTTAGTTATGTAGAGGCCGGGCGATGCTTATCATGTTTTGTATCCTCTTGATGCTATATTTTGAGTCAATAAAAATGCTGGGGGAGGGGGGTATAACCTGCACAATCTGGACCTTATGGACTTGTCGAATAATATGTGCTATGGTACTAAAGGTATCGCACCTCAGCATGTTTGTACCTGGGTGAAGGATGGTGTGCATCAATAATGTTCTCTTAGTGCCAATGCTCGAAGTTTTGGCCCAAAAAACTGCAAAATGTTATGATCCAATGATGGGTATGAATAAAATCAGTATTGGTGCGTCCTTTGATGCAAGATCCGATGGTGAGTTTGTGCTTGCTACTGCAGCAGAATGTGAAAACGTTCGAACATCGGAACACTCGCCTTCAGAGGTGGTGTAACAAATGCAGCTACAAAAGTGTGGCAACAGATCCATGTTGAAACGGATGGCCAAGTGCTGGTTAGTAAGTAGAAGTCTCCGAAGAAATAGGGGTTAGAAATCATCTTGATGCAGAGGCCAGGGGTTCAACCTCCTTTTCGGAAAAAAAATCATGGGCAATCTCTGTCAGATTGATGAGCACATTTTATCCAGTTTTGAGGTTTTGATATGTCTTACACCATGAGGGAGGCGAACTTAGCGGCACACTTATGTTGTAAGCATCATGTAATAATTGTATTTTGAGGGTGTGATAACACCTCCAGCCTTCCTTTTAGGGTGTACTTTTTTTTTGAAAGATCCAGCGCTGCTGGCATTTCATTGATTTAGGAGAAAGAAGGCGGGAAACATTGTGATCAAGTGATCAGGTGAGCGGTTAGAAAAAGAACCCAAAATGAAAAGAAAGCCTCGTCTGGCCGGAGCCAGCTAAGGGCCGAAGGAAAAACCTCTAGGTTACAATCTCCTAACTATCCCCGAAGGGGCTCATGAGATGCTTGGCGCCAGCCATTCTCCACAGATCCAGAGCACGCCGCACGGCAGAGATGATGTGAGACGCGGACGGAATCTTGGCTCTGAAGGTCACCTCATTCCGCTCCTGCCATAGCTCCCAAGTGATCAGCACGATCATGGACCTGATCTCCTTCACCGTAGCGGTGGTGCTGCTGCAGGGGCTCCATTGGTCCGGGCGGAGGGCTTCGCAGCCGGTCCAGACGGCCGCAGCGTGCCAGACAGCCCTGGAGACGGTGCACTCCCAAAACAAGTGCAGGGATGATTCCAGGTGTCTCACACACAGGCCACAAAAATAGCTGTTCGGCCATCCTCTTCGTTGCAGCCTATCATTGCACCATAGGCGGTCTTTTTTTTTTTTTTTTAGGCGGTCTTGGTGAAGCAGCCAAGAGAACATCTTCGTTTTTGCCGGCGCCCATGCCTTCCAGAATAAGTGCGTGAAGCCCAGCCTTCTGGACATGTCGCATTGAACCAAGTAGGCGGAGGCCGCAGTGTATGTGCCAGAGCTTGACGCCGTCCACCGAATGTCGTCCGGGACCCCTGGCTCCAGAGTGATGCCCGCCGTACTAAGTGCTCGCCAGAGGCCGACGAACTCCACCACCAGAGCAGCAGTGTTGCCGTGGCGGAGATCGGCAATCCACCGGTCATCTAGCAGGGCGTCGGCCACCGTCCCATTCTTCCTCTTGATGTGCTGAAAGAGCGAGGGGAAGCGCCTATAAAGCGGCCCCGTAGCCAACCAGTTTGAGCGCCGGAAGTTTGCCCGACGGCCGTCGTGCACTGTAACCCTTGTGCAGTCTTCAAAGAGCCGCCGGTCGGAGTTGTCACAGGGAGGGTCCGTGCCAGCCCATGGCCTCTCCGGGCTGACCCAGGCGAGCCAGAGCCAGTGTAGACGTAGAGCCCTGCTGAACTTGTCTAGGTTGTGGAGACCAAGGCTGCCGGTCTCTGTCGGGGAGCAGACCTGGTTCCAGTTTACTTTGCATGCCCCTCCGGTGATCTCCTTCTCGTGTGCCCAAAAGAATTTGCGTCGGATCTTGTCCACTTCCACAAAGAATTTCTTCGGAGCGCGCAGAACAGTGATTGCAAAGGTGGGCATGGCCGACAGGACGCACTTGACCAGAATACGTCGGCCGGCCACCGTGAGAAGCTTGCCCTTCCATCCGGCGAGGCAAGATCGAATTCTATCAAGGACAAACTGCAGCTGCACCATACTTAGCCGCCCCAAGGTGATCGGCAGCCCGAGGTATTTTAGGGGGAAGCCCACCTGCTTGCCGCCGAAACTCTGAAGAATGTAAGTCAGGTTCATATCATCGCATCGGATTGCAGAGACCGTTGATTTCTCATGATTGATCTTGAGCCCCGTGGCGTCCCCAAAAAGCTGGAGAATCTTCATAAGAGCCTCGACCTCCTCTCTAACTGGATTTGCAAAAATCACAGCATCGTCTGCATACAGGCTGACCCGTGTGTCAAAGAGCTTGCCAGGAAGGGGCGCAAGCAATCCATTCTCCATAGCGGCTTTCAGGAGGCGGTGCAGCTGGTCGATCGCCAAGATGAACAGCAGGGGGGAGAGAGGGTCGCCTTGGTGCAAACCTCTCCGATGCTTGATGCTATCCCCCGGCACCCCATTGAGCATGCACTCCGACGAGGAGGAAAAGAGCGCCAAGATGGCAATCCATTCCCGCCAGCGGTTGCTGAAGCCGAATCTTCCAAGCAATTCTAGCAGGTATTCCCAGGAGATGGAATCGAACGCTTTTGCAAAATCCAACTTGAACAGCAGGGTCCCCCTCTTCTTCATGTGCAGTGAGCGGACGCTATTTTGTACGAACAAGAAGCTGTCATGGATGCACTTGGACTTTTGAAAAGCACTCTGCGCCGAGGAGATGATCGGGCCAATGACGCTGGATAGCCGGATGGACAGAACCTTTGCAATCAGCTTGGCGATCGAGTGAATGAGGCTTATTGGCCTGAAATGCCCCACCTAGGTCGCCCCATCCTTCTTGGGCAGCAAAGCGATGAGGGCACCATTGATCTCTTCAAAATTTGCAACAGCCATGGAGTGGAAGCGGTTGAAGACAGCCATGATGTCAAGCTTGATGGTTTGCCAGCAAGCCTTGAAGAAACCACCCGAGAAACCATCCGGGCCAGGCGCCTTCTCCGCAGGAGATGCACTTATCGCCGCCCACACTTCTGCTTCCGTAAACGGGGCGTCAAGGCCCAGGGTGTCAACAATGGGCAGATGAAGCTCCTCCCAATTAATCGTGCAGCTACGCGGGGAACTGGATCTGAGGAGCGAGGTGAAGTGACCATGAATGATGCCGGCCTTGTCATCGTGGGTAGTAGCGGTGCGGTTTGCTGTGGCAAGCGAGTGGATGAAGTTTCGCCTTCGACGTGAGCACACCTTGGTGTGGAAGAAGCGCGTGCTGGCATCGCCCGCCTTCAGCCAGAGCACCCGTGACGCCTACCTCCTTCTTGCCCGCTCGATCACTGCCAGCCCCAGAACACGGAGCTTCAGCTGTTTGCGGAGCTGGAATTCAGCCGGGGACAAAGCACGGTGCTCCTGGGCAATGTCCAGCCACAAAATCACCTCATTTGCGATCTGAAACTTGAGCTTCGGTCCGCCGAAGAGATTTTTGCTCCATATTGACAGGTCCTTGGCTGTTCTCTGCAATTTCACTTTGATTCTGACGATTGGGCAGTTGTGGGCGACATGCCTCTCCCAGGCCCGGCGGACTGTTTCTTGGAAGCGCGGGAAGCGCACCCAAAAGCTCTCAAAGCGGAAGCGGGCTCGCCTGGGCTGGGCAGCGGCACTAGCCAGCAGCAACGGACAGTGGTCGGAGCAAGAAGTCGAGGCCGCCATCAGCATGAAGGAGGGGAAGAGCAGCTCCCAGTCGTTGTTGCAGAAGATTTTATCTATACTACAGAATGTTGGGTGCTCCCTCTCGTTGCTCCACGTAAATTTTCTGTTTTTGCACTTGATCTCACGTAGACCCGCAAAATCGATTGCTCTCCTAAATCTCCCCATGATCCTTCTATTTAAGTTGAGATTACTCTTGTCGCTGGCCTGATAGATGATGTTGAAATCGCCCATCAACAGCCAGGGCTGACCTAACCCCGGGGGGGGGGGGGGGGGGGGGGGGGGGGGGGCAGCAGCTATTTCAGCTAGGAAAGCATCCTTCAAGGTCTCATCGGTAGGGCCCTATACATTTGTGAGCCAGAAGGTAGTCAAGGAGGCGATGATACGGGCGGAAACGGTGATGGAGAACTGCCCTAAGGCGTGAGAGTCTATGTGCACCGTGTCCTTGTCCCAGAAGATTGCTAATCCGCCCCTGGAACCAACCGCAGGCAGCACCGTGCATCCATCTAGCCTGCTACCTCCTACGTCGCGAGCAAGCGAAGTCGTCCACGATTCTATTTTGGTCTCTTGCAAACAAAGAATAGCTAGCCTATGATCGTCGGCTACCTCTCTGATCGCCTCCCTCTTTGCCGGCGAGTTTAACCCCCTCACATTGCACATCATGGCGCAATTGGTGTCATACATGGGGACACAGATAATTTCTCCGTCAACTACACTTACTACTGCAGAAAAAGCAACCAAAGATACAGCACACCACCGAGCCATCCAGGGGGCGTCGCCGGCCACCAACAGACCCAAAAGCCTGACGACGACAGGACCTAACCAACTCTACCAGAGTGACTAACATGAGAAACAAACCTAGCTCAGACCAACAAAAGGCTGGCCGCCGACGGAGACTACTACAGAAAACAGCTAGCATCGTCAAACTACAGCCACATCGGCAGCTCCATCAGGGCCGGCCATGCCAGCGGCGATCCTGAGCGCCTCCGGGTCCATGTCAGTGAGCTTTGCAATGCCCATGATGTCGTGGTCGGAGAGGGGCTCGTTGAACTTCTTGGCGAGAGCCGCAACAGCCTTCTCTGTAAACTTGTCCTTTGGGCCGAGGCCTCCGAGCTCTTGGATCAGCCGCAAGGTGCCTCGCTTCGACACAGGCACCACGTTGTTTGCCGCAGCTTGGCGAGCGCTCTGTCTTGCAGGAGTTGAGGAAGACCACGTCTTTGGTGGGGCAGATGAACACCTGGGAGCCGCCGCGGGAGGGGTGAGGATGGCCGGGGGGACTTTCTTGAACAGCTTCAGGATCGAGCCCTCCTCGCTCTCTTCATGCCCGGACAGTTGCAGGTGATTGACCTGCTGGGTTACCGCTCCCACCTGAAGCTCGACGTTGGTCACCGCTGGTGCCGCACGACAACTCATCAGCAGGTCAGGTCCCAGCGCACGGTCGTGTGCCTCGCCGAGCACCGGGCCTAGGACACGACCCCCCACGAACTCCAGTGGCGTGGACAGTGCCTCCAGCATGGCGCACTCGAACTCTTGCTTCATCACGTCAGTCCTGGGCGGCGGTGAGACCGCCCTGCCCCTGTCGGAGAAGAAAGTGGCGAGGATGGGGTCGACTTCGGGGGCAGGGCGGCGCAGTGGGGGCGGAGTGGTGGAGTCGCGACAGAGCAGAGGGAGAGGCGGAGAAGCTCGGAGCACAGGCGGAGGAGGGCTTGGGGAGCTGGACAGCTGACGCTGAGAGGAGCGCCCCCTGGCCCGGTGCTCCCTCCTGCCGTTGGAAGGGGTTCTGCTCCGCCTCCGCCGCCCCTCCGCGGCGACGGAGCCCTTGCCCTTGCCTCTGCCACCTCGCCCGAGCAGAGTATCCTTCCAGGAGCGGCGACCGTGGCTGCCGTTCCCGTTCCCGCTGTCATCTTCATCGTCTTGATCTCGGCATGCGCCACGGGGGGCAACGTGGCAGCCCGAGGCAGAAACCCGCGGGGCGAGCCGGCGAGACTGGCTACAAGTTGCCGCAGGATGTTAATGTGTGACAGAGCTCAAAAGAGAGGGAGGCAAAGAAAGAATGAAGAGAGTCAGAGAATCCAATTTTGTATCTGATCTTAGTATTTAATTGGCTGATCGAAAGTACTTTGTCCAACTTTGAGCTAACAACATGTTGGCGACATCGCAAGAGACTCAAGGATGACGTGACTCGAGAGTGCCTAAGCAAGTTTCCTAAAAAAAGGTTAATTCGCTATGAAGGCTTTGGACGTCGATGTGGAATAATTTTTTTCTCATTGGAAATCCATGCGCATTAATTGTTGTGGCACACTTCTACAAAGGACTTGAACGATTGCTCCAACTAGATCCCTTGTGAGCGTAAACCAATGAGCATACACATACACGTCATATCCAATGCGCATGAAGAGATCTCTCTGTATCCGGAATTTTTGTCTGAAAGGGTTCTAAAGATTGTCTGTAAATAATCCATGAAAAATTTGGCATGTCCTTCTACCCTAAAAATGCTACACCTACGGACACTGAGGGCTCCTTTGATTCAAAGGAATTTCATAGGATTTTTGGAGGGTTAGAATCCATAGAAATTTGTCCTACATTGGTCGTTTGATTCATAGGATTGAATCCTATAAGAATTTCTCCTGTGGAATCGTGTGTATTAACCTACGGACGTACGTGTATGTCCAACAGTTTTAATCTCTCCCCTGTATGGCGAAGAAATGCAACCACGTCTCCATTCTCCTTCTCCAGTCGATTGATCACAGCCATCGTCATCTTCTTCCTATTCCTCAGACGAGGAGTCGTCGAAAAACTCTTCCACAAGCCTCTTCATCTGTGGATTGCATCGGAGTTAAATATTGAGAAAAAAGAGAGGGGGAAATAGCTCTGGAATAATCTCTCGAGCACCTTGTGGCATGAGGCAACCAACACAGGATACTCGAAAATGCATCTTGCACACTATATTTGCTACACATGAACAATGTTAATTAATTATTCTTCATCGGTTAGAATTACATTTCAACAAACAAGAAATCCCTAATGCCACTGTGCTAAAAAAAAAAAACAGAGGGGAGATTAAATCAAGCCTCGGCCTGAGCTGACTTCTCCATGTACAGCTCGACGATCTTCTCCTGAGAGAAATCCGTGAAGTAGCCCTCGCCGACGGCGAGGCCTTCCTCCCCCGCGAGCCGCTCCACCATGCCCTGCACCTCCTCGGCCCCCATGCTCCCGGGGTCGAGCAGGTTGCATGCCACCTCGGCGCCGCCGTCGCCGTGGGCGAGCCCCATCGCCTGCAAGGTCCGGAGCCCGCCGCCGCGCTCGCTGACCCGGCGCGCGACACACCGCACGGCCTCCACGTCGGCCGTGCGCACCGGCACGTTGTAGTTGTCCACCCATGCCGTCGCCCCGAGCACCTGCACGCCCTTGGATGCCGACGCCGCGTCCGGGCCGGCGTCGGGCTTGACCGGGAGCGCCGTCGCGTCGGCCGTCACTGGGAGCGGCCCGTGCCACTCGGCGCTGCTCTGAGGCTTGAAGTAGCCCAGCTGCCTCCTGATGGCCGCCAGCGTCCGGCCCTTCCGGTGCGCCGCACTGCCAACCGACGCCGCCGTCGAACGAATCAGAACGTCAGTACGGCGCACGGAGTGACAAGCAAAGGGAAAAGGAACAAGAAAGGGAGGTGATTGGCTACCTCGGAGCCCGCCGCCAACGTCGGCGGCCACGGCGGCGGCGAGCGCGGCGACGTCGCGGAGGGCGGCCCCGGCGAGGGGGTGGAAGCAGACGTGGTCGACGGCGCCGAGCCGCGGGTGCGCGGCGCCGAGGTCGATGGCCCCGAGCGCGTCCTCGACCATGCCGAGCACGGCGCGCCGTAGCGGCGCGGCGGACGCGACAGGGTCCGGGAGGCGGGAGACGAGCGTGTAGCCGACCCGGTTGTAGGCGTCGTCGACGAAGGTGTTGACGAGGGCGACGGCCGTGTGGTGCCGGCGCGCCGCCAGCTCGACGGCGCGCAGGGCCGCCGCGCTCCGGCCCTCGGAGACGTAGAGCTTGCAGCACGCCAGCATCGGCCTCAGCATCCTCCTCCTCTACGCAGCCGCCGCCGCATCCAGATGCAACCACCAACCAAAAAGGAAACCAAAATTATTCTCGTGCAAGGAGAAGATGAGGCTGTGGACAGAGTTGGGCAGCGAGAGAGGTGAACAAGCGTCCATCGTCCCAGCCACAGAATAGGTTCTTCATCCTTCATTCATTTGTTCTAAAAAATTGCTCAAATAGTTCTTGTGAATTTCAAGAACTTGCAGTTAAAATCATTCATATCCATGAGAATGTCGCCATTACAGAGATTGCAACATATAGAAAACAAGAAGGAATTGTTTTTGTTGCTCATCTCAACATTGCTCAACTGCAATATGGCGCAATTACTACTGCAAATTTGCAAAACTTTGAATTACATATGCCATATCGTATCCTTATGGCGCGTCAATATCCATGAAAATGCAGCTAACAAAATTTGGTTTTACAGAAGACCAAGCAAGTTCCAGAAGAACAGAACTATAAGGCCGAACACCAGCTGTTCGCATACGAACACGTCACCGTGTACCCTCGACGCCGGGGGTGCTGCATCGCAGCTCACGTCGAAGCAGACCCGGCCGGAAGCGCGGTACGCAAACAATCCGGCGGGCGCTTTTGTAGACCCGGAACCCCACACGCCCGGGAGGGACCTCGTCAGGGCGCGAGGTGGCTATGGCCTGCCCTAGGTCGACCTGACCGCCCCTAGGGCCTCGAGGTTCGCCGCCCTGCAATGAAAAAGAATGAACGAAGAACGAGAGAGAAGAAGAACAAGGGAGAGAGATAAAAGTAAAGGTAAAAGTGGTAGATGAGTCGATCGATTGTGTGTTGTTCAATCGGCCGTCACCCCTTAGGTATATAAGAGGCGGCTGAACTTCCCGTGCAAGGAAAAGGCTTGGATTCACGTCGAAAACCCTAGTCAAATTCTGATGGTTTTGTCCAAACTTTCCAGAACTGTTTGGTCTAAAACTGGCTGCACCTTGCGGGTCTTTTTTGAGGTGGTAAACGAACTCGGATGGAAATGAGCCCAAAAGAAATTTTGACCGTTTCGACGAGGCGAACAACTTTCATGTTGAACGTTTTTTGATCAGAGGCCATCTTGAGGGAGTTATAGGCTGTTTTCCAAAGTCCGCAGCAGAGAAATCTAAAACCCGGATGGTTGTTCTTGGAGTGTCCGGCCTTCTACTGCAGCATCGTCTTGTACTGGCTGTAACTTTTTCATACGATCTCGGATTAATACGAACTTTATATCAAAATCAATTGTTTCTACGAGACGTAGACAATTCCTGTAGATCAGTTTTCCATATGAGTCCGCCTTGGAGGCGTAATTGGCCGAAAGTACTCTGAGTGCCAAAATCTTATTACTTTGAGCATGATTTCGGCTATTTAGATGAGATCAGACGTTGATGACCCAAACATCAAAGTTTCTCATTTTGACGATACGGAACTTTTTCATGTAGATCACTTGTCCATTTGAGGCCATCTTAATTGTGTTTCGTACCATGCCAAAATCTGGTGCCAACACATGCCCCCCTGTTTTTCGTCAAAACTTGTGTGCCGAAAAATAACTTGCACGAAGTTTGTTCTAAGCGCGATGTCAACACTCCATCGGCCATTTAGATTAGCAACAAAACTGAAGCTAATCGAACATATGATGATTTGGTAATACCCTTTCTCAATGTAAGAAATTATATTGCATACATGGATTAAAATAAGCCCATTGAGGGTAACCAATCATACCTGATGACGAATTACATGGCATAAGAATCAACGGCATAGTTGAAGAATATGGATAATGTGTGGACCGAAGATGTTGAAACCTTCGGCTTGGTCCTTCATAGTTTTCACTCTTTTCCTTCTTCACCTTTGTCGCACTTCTTGTAATGAAAGCTTGCACATAATTCTTATTTTGAATACTTTCTTTGGGAACCCATGCCATGTTCCTTTCTTCAAGTTCTTGTGCACTAAGTTTTTGTAATTTTTTCTTTTGCCAATATGATAAGCCGAGTGAGCACCCCGGTTGTGATTTTGTTTGAAGCAATGGCAATTCTTGTTTTACCTTGTGCACTCTCAACTTCTTCTCTTCAGATTTGGGACTTGATTGACTTGCCTGATTGCCTTTAGTAGCCAATATCAACACTTTAATTGGCTCTTTTTCATTTGAGATCATATCTGAAGTGACACTCTTATGGCCATCTCTTTTGACGCGGTAGACTTGCTGAACCACCTCCTTATTCTTCCTTGTGTTCCGGACTGATTCTTTTTTATTGAAACAGTCTTGAACATATGACTGCTCACTGAATATTGGTCTTCTTGGAGTTGCAAAATATTGATGAGATGGTTTATAATAATATGAAGAATGTGCTCTTATATCATACCTGTCCCATGATGGATATGGATTTACGTGAGCATAGGGAGGCATCCACGACATTGGCATTAGCGGCCCAAAATAAGGATATGAATAAGTTGCATTCAAATTCTCTTCTTGCCAATACCGATCCTTGGATTTGCACCTAGGGGGTGATCTTGACGGTTTTGCATTAGTTAGCCGATAAGCACTTTTCTCTTCAGTCTTCTTTTGATATTTATCTAATAATTGTGCAAAAGTGACTTTGGATTTCTTGCACTTGTGCTTATTGCGGCCTTTATCTCCTTTGTCTTGACTTGCATCGATCTTTCGATTTTCTTGTTGCCCCCCAGTCCTTGGCGTCTTCATTGTAGCTTCGATGGAATTCTCGCCCTCAAGATTATGTTCGTTGTGCTCTTCAACAACTTGATTACTTGAAAACTCGATCCCATCACTTGTAGTTTTTACCTTCTCTTTGAATGCATCGGCTTGAAGCAGCCGATGCAAAAACCTTTTGCCATCAGGACCAATTGGAATAGACTGATCATCTCTTGGTGTCTCAACAAATTTCAACCGTCCTTTATCAATGGCTGATTTAACTATTTGATGAAACATATTGCAATCCTCAAAATTATGTTTGAACGAATGATGCAACCTACAATACATTCGTCCTTGAATTGATAGCTTGACATGGTGATCAAGAATTCTTATATAATTATTTTTCAACAACAAATCAAATATTTGATCAGATATGCTTGAATTGAAGGTAAATTTTTATTTTCTAGCCGATCTTGCTGTGAGAACGGCTTTGGAGTTAAGCAAACGAATGGTTCAGATTTTACATCACCCCAATCGGCTATGCATTGTGTTTTGTACTCTATCTCTGATGTCTTTGAAAAAAATTATACTATCATCGGTTTTCTCAACAGAGTATAACCTTGGCTTTGAATTTCTGAAATCAAAATAGTTAGAACATACACGTCTCAATTGAGACCATGCGTAAGCCAAGTATGAAGCAAGCAAAGCTACCCAATTAGATATGAACTTTAAATAAAGCAATGGGAAAATGTTTGGCTGCAATAATAAGTCACTATCGGTCTCTTTGAATGGTACAATGTATTGATCGATATGCTTTGTAACAATTTTATTGCTAACAAGTGAATTTTCCTTCATCATAATTACTTATAAGATTTTTTCTAATAGATGAATCAACAATAAAGTTGCGACCAAATCTGAAAATAGGTAAATCACTTGCTAGACATACCTCTTTGAATATGTTGGGAGAGCATGACAGTGGTGTAATTTGAATGATACTTTGTTTCGCTTTCAGTTGGCTCCCCAACGCCTTGGCATCCTCTTTTTCTTCAATAGATTCGGCACACATAATATTTGATTCGGCTTTTTCAATAACCGAATTTTCTTTGTTACCTGAATCAATACTTTTATCTTTTTGAATTGACAAGGCTTCTCGCTCTTGTCTAATTTTAGCCCACATCTCACCTTGGCAAGCTTTAAACTTTTTCATCTCAATTTCCATCCACTCCTCATGAGATTGCCCCCCAATGCTTTAAGTCTCTTTCGGCAATGAGTTGCCAAAACTTTGCAATTGTTTAGGGGGTATACTTAATGCCACAGTACTGGGTGAATGCATCATTTGCACAACTCTAGCTTTTACAGCAGCAAAATCATGAGGCTTCCCTCCATCTATTAGTTCCTGGCAAATAGTGTTACACAATTCCCAAGAGAATGTAAGCTTTTTCTCAATTACCCAGTCTGGATATGGTTGCCCTCCGATGCTTTTAGACTCTTTCGGTAATGAGATGTCGCCGAAATTCTGTAATTGTGCAGGGAAAACATTGCATGCTACGATACTAGGTGAAGACACATGTGATCCTATAGAATTTTCACTTATTCGGCTATTAGCGTGAAGGTGCGAAGCCGAATTATGAATACCTATAGTTGCATATGGTGCCAAAAAATTAGTAGCATGATGTGTAGCATATGATAATTGAGGATAATTGGCCGGATAACTAATAGTAGCATGGCCAATTCCCCTATCCATCGGCATGTTTGGATTAACATATTGCTAGTTAGTTGCCGATGAATAAAAAGGGGAAACACTTTGTTGCATACTATCGGAAGTTCCTATGTGAGGTGTTTCAACTCGATTAACCGAACTCATCATGTTGTTCATTGGCATATGGATTTGTGGAGTTGCCGACGCATGACAGTTGGAATACATATGTTGCATGTTGCTAAAATTATATGAGGCAGAAGCATGAAGATTATTCTGAATCGGCTGTTGCACATAATTAGATGCATGATTGATAAAACTAGGGCTAGCCGATACATTATGCTCATTAAACGATCTAGCAATAATATATGCATTATTTGCATCTACATAAGTAACTTGGGTATTCATATTACTTTTGCAGATTGCAAACCCTAGATGACGATCTCTTCGTAGCAAGAACGGGCTAGAGACCGTTCAAAGCTTCGTCTCCAGCGGAGTCGCCAAAAAGTGTGTTCGCACACGAACACGTCACCGTGTACCCTGGACGCCGGGGATGATGCACCGCAGCTCACGTCGAAGGAGACCCAGCCGGAAGTGCAGTATGCAAGCAATCCGGCGGGCACTTTTGTAAACCCGAAACCCCACACGCCCGGGAGGGATCCCGTCAGGGCGCAAGGCGGCTATGGGCTTCCCTAGGTCGACCTGACCGCCCCTAGGGCCTCGAGGTTCGCCGCCCTGCAATGAAGAAGAACGAACGAAGAACGAGGAAGAAGAAGAACAAGGGAGAGAGATAAAAGTAAATGTAAAAGTGCTAGATGAGTTGATCGATTGTGTGTTGTTTAATCGGCCGTCACCCCTGGTATATACTAGCACATATGTCCATGCGTTGCTACGGGGGAAAATTGATGTGTCCACTAAAACGCCCATGAACGCGGCATGACAACATCCCTGGAGGCTGGGAGGCGCATGCCAATATGTAGAAGAAATGCATATCATGCTTTAATCTCCATTAACTGCGGTGGATGCATGTCGTGACACACTGAATGAGTAGAAATGTTACATGGTGAGTTCTATTTAATCACTGCATGCAAGAATTGAATGTTTCACATAATGTAAACATATGAGGGAAAGAAATAAAAGTAGGACTTACAAATAGAAAACATAATGAGATAGGCTCAACAAACTGAAACAGGGGAGAGTAGTCCCTGGGAGTGCATTACATCTGAATCGTCGGTGGTAAGAAGCACTTACGTTATTTCACCCTCGCCGTACATATTTAGAAAATTGATGAAGTGCATATACAACGAATTTTGGATTAAATACTTTAACATGCTGTCACGCAGTTCACACTCACATTTAATTAAATGATATTTCAAAAAATGAAATTGCATAGATATTTGATCTATTTAAAATGAAGGAATTCACATGGTGGTTCTCTTTATAACCCATACAACGTATCCTCCCAACATTATTAGAGAGCTCAAATAAATTATTCCATTATTTGGAAATTACCCTTAAGCACACTTGCAATTTAAATCCAGTTGTTTCAACTCAATTATTATTTGGCCTCCAAATAAATATGTTTTTCAATAAATAGAAGAAAACCCTCTTCTATTCTTTAAATCAAGGCCAGCCCACCTTTCTTTTCCTCCTCCCAGCCCAGTCGGCCTTTTCCCCCAAGGCCCAGCCACCTTAACCCTAGTCGCCCCCGGGCTCGATCCCGATTTCTCTCTGCCTCCTCCCGACCCCCTCCCCTTGCGCCGTCACCCACGCAGGAGGCGCAGCCGAGCCGCGCGTCGACGGCCTGCCCCACCGCCGGCAAGGATCTCACACCCATCGCAGCTCCACCCGCGATCCATGCCTTCGCCGCCGCCTCTAGTCCCGCGGGTCTTCCCTGCGCCACGTGTGCCAGCCGTGCCTCCTTGCCTCGGCCGCCGGTGAGTCCCTCCGTTGTGCCAGCCGCGCCTCCTTCCCTCGCTATTTGCCCCTCTATTTCCGAGGATTCCATCCAATCAAGCATACCTGCGGCCAATCAAGCATACCTGCCCGCAAATCCATTTTTTTGCATCCCAATCAGCATGGGCGTATGTTCCCTGATTTTCCTCTTGTTTCTTTGTCCGTGAGGAAGCTTGCTGATATCTCAGGCTACTTGCAAACATATTTAAGTTGATACAATTTAGCATAAAAATTTGAGGTGGTACTTTAATTAGCCGCCGAACCCTTCTTGTGACTTGTGATGTGATTGTTTGCTAGTTTAGTTGGCTGGACTCTTCGGTTTAGTGGCCCATAAAATAAATTCTGATCCACACTTATTTTAGCGGCCCATAACAGGAACATACCACCGGCTGGAGGCCGACGTACGAAACGGAAACTGCTCGAGCCTGTGTCTACATGAAGTGCGGGTTCATTAATAAAAACTACAGGGACTATTCTGTAAAACCGCCGCGACGGTGAACCCGACAGAGTCCATCCGTGCTTTATTATTAGGGAAAGAAGATGCGGCTGGACTTCCCATGCAAGGAAAAGGCTTGGATTCACGTCCAAAACATGCAAGGAAAAGGCTTGGATTCACGTCCAAAACCCTAGTCAAATTCGGATGGTTTTGTCCAAACTTCCCAAAACTGTTTGGACTAAAACTGGCTGCACCTTGCGGGTCTTTTTTGAGGTGGTAAACAACCTCGGATGGAAACAAGCCCAAAAGTAGTTTTGACCGTTTCGACGAGGCGAACAACTTTCATGTTGAACATTTTTTGATCAGAGGCCATCTTGAGGGAGTTATAGGCTGTTTTCCGAAATCCGCAGCAGAGAAATCTGAAACCCGGATGGTTGTTCCCGGAGTGTCCGGCCTTCTACTGCAGCAGCGTCTTGTACTGGCTGTAACTTTTGCATACGATCTCGGATTAAGATGATTTTTATATCAAAATCGATCGTTTCTACGAGACGAAGACAATTCGTGTAGATCGGTTTTTCATATGAGTCCGTCTTGGAGGCGTAATTGGCCGAAAGTACTCTGAGTGCCAAAATCTTATTACTTTGAGCATGGTTTCGGCTATTTAGATGAGATCATACATTGATGACCCAAACATCAAAGTTTCTCATTTTGATGATACGGAACTTTTTCATGTATATCACTTGTCCATTTGAGGCCATCTTAATTGTGTTTCGTACCATGCCAAAATCTGGTGTCAACAACAGCATTCGCGTTCCGCCCAGCAAACACTGTCCCAAATCCAAACTCACAAAAGCAGAGCTAGCAAAATTGTTTCCAACGCCAAAATCTTCCGACCAGCGACATGAATAGACAGTAGCACCGTGTGTTCAGTGTGTCTCTAAAACATAACAAGATCAATTATACAATACAAGATGCCGCCAACCGTCATGCCTCACTCTTGGGAGAAGAAGAATACATGCCAGGCGGCAGGGTGTAGCATTATTCCCCAGCTACAATAACTCAAAACCAAGATCTATGTGTTGCCATGCGAATTCCATGCAACCTAACTATATAACTTAAACCTTCAAATTTCCAGGCAGCATCCTACTCTATCTTGTGGTGTGTAATGAGCTGAACCGCCCATGAAATGCTAGGCGGCTTGGCTCCTAAGACCGTCTATCCTGATGCGCCAGCTGCCTTTTCTGCGTCCTTATCGTCCTCGCCCTTCTCTTCCTTCTCGAACTCCTCGAGAAGCATGCGATGTTTCTGTGTCAAATTCCTGCAGGAAATATGTGTGAGAACTACCTGTGACGGCACAGCGCATTGCACAGAAGTTTTGCAGGGAACTTACACCGGGATTTTGACATTGAAATGGACATATTGGTCTCCATATGAATTCGAGTTTCTTGTCTTGATTCCTGCAGGACACGATGTTTATGATTATATAGGCAAAAGAAATGCATCAGTTATTCCATTTTCCTATAATCATTATTAGTATCTGAAAATATGATGCCATACATAAATCATTTATGTGGTAGTTCAAGCTGAATGTTCACCTAGATGCCAGTTAAAAACGAATCCTGGCATTTTCTTTCAGATCTTACTCCTGGCAATCTAATATACATGAAGGCAAAAGGAGACAATTTTGCAGGTGCTACAAACTTTGTCTCTTCGTTGCTTATTCATATCTTTATTGCTTCACTTGAAGACTTAAACCCAGATACAGTTTGGCAAATGCCTACTTTTCAATTGTTCCAAAGAAAAGAGTGGATCTTAGCAACTAGTACTAGTTATACCTAGCAAACACAAGATGTACTTCAACATAAAAGCACCGACTATAAACTATGTCACCGTATATGCACCTAAGATAAAATGAACCACGAGCAAAAGATAAACAGTCCAGTGCAATTTACCTTTTCCTCTCAGAACAACCTTCTGACCAGGTTGAGTACCAGGCTTAACCTACAACAAGAAGGTACATGAGACCGATGGATAGTTTGCCATTTAATAAACAACTAAAACCTTGCACAATTAAGATAGACCTTTTCGGGCATACCTTTAGAACAACATCTCCCGCGAGAGTTGGCACTTGAACAGTGCCTCCCAGAATTGCCTATAAAATGACATGAATTAATGTCTCATGAGAACAATTATACAACCTCACATTTCAAGTGCCACTGCAATGTCACAAGTGACTCGGCACAGAACTACTCTTAACATGAGCTGTTGTGATTAATGCGAGGAAGGATTGGTACTTGCTCATTCAAAGGTCCACTACTAGGGAAATGCTTATAGGGAGGACATCAGTAGTAGCGCTGGAAAATAACAGGCGCTGCTGCTAATTAGCAGTAGCGCTCGTTCGGGGAAGCGCTACAAGTAATGCTTTAGCAGTAGCGTTGGAAAAGAAAAAAGCGCTACTACTAAGTGGGACCCAACGAGCCCACCGACGCTTCCTGTAGTAGCAGCGCTATCCAGAATAGAACGCTACTACTAAGATTTTAGCAGTAGCGCTTTATTTGGCAGCACCGCTACTGCTAACGGGCTCCACTTAATAGTGGAGCTTTTCCTGGGAAGCGCTACTACTAAGTTCCATAGCAGCAGCGCTTTCTAGAAAACAGCGCTACTGCTAGGCGTGGCTCGTGCCACCTTTTCACCCCCTCCCCCTCCTCCCCCCTTTGCCCTCTCTCCCCCTCCTTTCCCCTCTCTAAGTTAGTTCTTCACCATTGTTGCCCTTCTTCTCTCTTCCTCCTATCTCTTTTCTCTCCCCATTAATGCCCCCCTCCACCATAATTCTCCTCCATAAATGGCCTTCTCTCTATCTAGCTACCTCATTTATTTGCCTCTCCCTCCATTCCATACATATAGATCTAGCTAGCTCATCTCTCTCCCTCTCCATTAGTTAGCTAGAGTCATCTCTCCTCCCAACAATTAGATCTAGCTAGCTATTTAGCCATCCACACACTTACGGTCGTCCCTAGGTAGCGAAGGCCGGCCTCATCTAACCGTGCTCGATCTCTCTCGGAAGATAGGTGAGTAAAAAGTTGTGCATTTCAAGAATGGGAATATGTGTGTTTGAGATATGGAGAGATTTGTGTAAGTGACATGCCCTCGAGTTGCTTATGTTTTGCCGAAATGTCGATTTATTTCCATTTTGGTGAATTTCGAGCAAACTCGATATGTCCTATTTTTAGGCAAGGTCATGCCGGATTTTTATATGACTTTGATGCATGCATGCATTTTGTTTATAACCCTTTTGCTTGTTATACCGTGCAGTCGGTAATGAAGGTGAGTGGATGGAAGGTGGAGCGATACTTGCAATCCGCGGTGATGGACATGTACGCAAATAATCGGACAAGTATTAGATGTCCGTGTACAAGATGCAAAGAAGGAGTCCTTTTGGACCCTTTTGATCGTGGCAGTTTGAAGGCGCACCTGCTGATGAATGGTTTGATGGATGGCTATACTCGGTGGATAAGTGAAGATGATGATGAGGACGTCCACATGGCAGGGAATAACGACATGGGGCTAGACAAAGAGATGACCGATCGACACGAAGACGATGGCACCGGACATGGCGGCGGGGAAGAGTCCGGACATGGCGGCAGCGGACAAGAGTCCGGACAAGGCGAAGAAGATTTCGGACACGGCGAAGAAAAGTCCAGACATGGCGGAGAAGAGGCGGCGATCACGCCGCAGTCTTCGACGCTACTAAGTGCAATCGTGCAGGACCCTCATGTTCGAGACCTCCTTCGCAAGAGTACGACTAGCGAGAGAGCTGCTTCTAGAGAGGAGGCCAAGCTGGCGCAACTTGAAGTAGACTTGAAGACTCCATTGTATGACGGTTGCGATCCCGAGGTGACCCGCCTGAGTTTCACGCTCGAACTTCTAAAAACGAAGGCCAAAAACAAATGGACAGACAAAAGCCTCGATGAGCATTTGAAGTATCTACATAATAAAGTTCTTCCCGCGGGGAATATGTGTCCTACTAGTGTCGATGAGGCCAAGAAAATCGTTTGCCCTTTTGATTTGCCGCACATTAGATACCCCGCATGCATCAACGATTGCTTCATTTATCGGGGGGAGCACGCGGAAAAAACCAGCTGTCCAGTGTGCAATGCTTCTCGATACAAGAAGGCAGGAAAGAAAGCTCCTCAGAAAGTTGTATGGTACTTTCCGATCACTCCCCGTCTGCAGCGGTATTTCGTAGATCCTAAGGAAGCAAAGCTCATGCACTAGCACGCGGAGAAGAAGAAGCCCGACGATGGAGATGATCCGAAGCTGAGACACCTGGCAGATGCTAGCCAGTGGAGAGCATTCAACGCCGTATATGGATTTGCTGCAGAAGATCCAAGGAACTTGTGCTTGGTGCGAGTACTGATGGCATGAATCCGTTTGGAAACCAGAACACCAACCACATCACATGGCCCGTCTTTGTATGGATGTACAACCTCCTCCCATGGAAGTGCATGAAGACAAAGTACATACACATGAGCATGCTGATTCAAGGGCCGAAACAACCGGGAAATAATATTAACCTGTACATGGGGCTTCTGAAAGAGGAGCTAGACACGTTATGGAAAACACCGGCATGGACATGGGACGCCAGCAAAGGAGAGTATTTCTATATAAGAGCCGCGCTGATGACGACGGTGCACGGCTATCTCGGTTACGGGTACACCTCAGGCCAGGAGAGCCACGGATATTGCGGATGCACGAGGTGCATGGATGATACAACGTCTCAGCAGCTTACGTTAACGAAAGATGGCGGGTCTGGAAAAATCATGTACATGGGGCATCGTAGATGGCTCGAGAAGGATGGCCCGTGGAGAAAACGTGGAGATCTATTCAATGGGTTGGCTGAGCATCGAGGATCTCCACATAAGAGGAGCGGCACCGAAATCAACAAGCTGTTGAAAAACTGGGAACAGTGCCCCGCGCCGGGAAAGATGAAAAAGGCGCCGGAGCCGCTGCTGAAGGTATGGGAAACGAGGTCTGTTTTCTGGGACTTGGAGTACTGGCCCAATCAAGACACGCCTCATTGCCTTGATCGAATGCATATCACAAAGAATGTCCTTGAGAGCTTGCTTGGCACACTGATGAACATGCCAGAGAAGACCAAGGATGGGCTGAAGGCAAGGAAAGACTTGGAGGATTTGAAGATCAGGAAAGATCTCCACATGCCGCCCTGTAAAAAGTCGACGGAGGAGACGAAGACGGAGACGGAGGAGGGGGAAAGGGGCAGAAAAGTCAACAAGAAGGAGGAGAATTATTGCCCCCCTTCTTGCTTCACCTTAAGTGAAGGAGATCGATCAATTCATCAAGTGCCTTACGGGAATCAAAGTCAGTTCCGATTACTGTGGGAAGATAAGCAGATTTGTAGACACCAAGAAGAAAAGGTTCAGCGGGATGAAGTCTCATGACTGTCACGTGATGATGACGCAGATACTCCCGGTTGCCATTAGAGGGATAATGGACAAGCACGTCCGTGACACTCTTACTGGTCTCTGCAACTTCTTCGACGTTATCTCTCGAAAGTCCATCAGTGTGAAGCAGCTCCGAAGGCTACAGGAAGAGATCGTTGTCATACTATGTGATCTTGAGATGTACTTCCCGCCCGCATTCTTTGACGTCATGGTGCATCTGTGTGTCCACATCATGGACGACATCATTGATCTCGGGCCGACATTCCATCACAGCATGATGCCGTTCGAGAGGATGAATGGGGTCATCAAAGGATTCGTTCGTAACATGTCCCGTCCCGATGGGAGCATCGTCCAGGGGTATCTGACGCATGAGTGCATCTCTTTTTGCGAGAATTACATAGGCGTCGAAGACCCTGTTGTTGGTTTGCCCGTCAAGAAGCATGATGTGAGGCTCGGAGGAGAAGGTCACAACAACGGCCAGAGGGAATTGCACGTGGACTACTCGGATCGACGGAACGACTTTGACAGGGCTAACTTAGTAGTGCTACAACACCTAGATGTAGTAGATGATTATGTGACACAGCACAAAAAACCATCACAAAGAAGTACCATGATAAGGGGATGCGCAAGACGGACGATGAAGTTACTGTAGAGCACAACGCCACTTTCTTGCGTTGGTTCAAAGAGCAAGTTCTTGCTAATCCCCCGGAAGAGGGCAGTTCGGACGGATTGCTCATACACGTCTTAGCAGATGGCCCCGCGCCCAAACTCGCGACCTATCAGGCATACGATATCAACGGGTACACATTCTACACGGAGGCCAAAGACATGGACAGTGATTACCAGAACTCAGGGGTGACGATTGAATGCATGACTGACGCCAACGGCACAACTGAAAGATTCTACGGAAGGGTCGAAGAGATCTGGGAGCTTGACTACGCTGGAATGCACGATGCGACGATGTTCCGTGTCAGATAGGCTAAGGACGTCGTAAGAGAAAACAAGTATTTCACTACCATGCCTATACCTGACGCGAAGAGCGCTACCGTGAACGTTAACGTCATCGCCAAAACTGAGCCATGGGCACACGCTAAGCACGTGACACAATGCTTCTCCATAACCGACCCGACCAATCCCAGCCGTGTTGTCGTGAGGAGAGGCAAAAGGAGCATCGTCGGAATGGATGGAGTCGCCAACGAGGAAGACTACGACCAATACGGCAACCCGATGAGGGAAGATGACGATGACGATGAAGCATACGTGAAAAGAAGAATCAATACTACATTACCTAAGAAATACCGTACTCCATGGTGCCGGAAAAGTCACAAGGAGGGGCTTAATTATTCGACAACGAACAAGAAAGGGAAGAAGCTCAATGTGAAACGTCGTCGACGCAGCTGACAAACCATCATTTATATATATATATATATTTTTTTTGTGTACGCACTTAAGTAAGCGTTATCGGTCAAATGATGTATACATCATATCCCCTTCAATTGTGGGGGTTCCAGTGATATTCGCGCAGTGTGGGAGGGAGAGACGTTCTTGTCGACTGAGTGCGAGGCCGTCGGAAGAAAAACAAAAAACAAAAACAAAAGGGAGAAAGCAATACAAAAGAAAAAAAAGTAAAGAAAAATAATAAAAGAAAACTAAAAACTAGAAAAAGAAAATAATAAAAAGAAAAAGTTGACATATCAGTAGCGCTGGATTATGAACCAGCGCTATAGCTAAGTTAGCTATAGCGCTAGATCCTAATCCAGCGCTACTGCTATGTATATTTTAGAACTAAAAAACTAAAAATTGGAACAGTTATCAGTAGCGCTGGATTACAAACCAACGCTATAGCTAAGCGCTACTGCTATTTTGAGTTAACCACCGCGCGGGCTCAAAATTTTGCCAAGTCCCATTCCCCCCCCCCCCACTCTCCCACCTCTCCCCCTCCTCTCCGCTGTCGCGCGCCGCCGTCTCCCCTGCCCGCCCCTCGACCTCAACCTCGATGCCGGCCCGAGCCCCTGCCCGCCGCTCCGACCTCCTCCTCGTCCGCGCCGCCGCGGCTCCGGCCTCCTCATCTGCGCCGCCGCCGTCGACCTCACCCCCGGTAGCCTGCGTCCCCTTCTGCCTCCCTTCAGGTAATGGCCGACCCCCCCCCCCCCCCCCCCACCTCCCCCTCTGTCTGTCAATTAGGTTTTTTTTTAGAAATGAAACTAGGTTTTCAATTTAGGGTTCAATTAGGTAGCAGTAGGAATCAATTTTAGGGTTCAATTTAGGAATTTTTATTAGGACAAAATATTTATTAGCAAAATAAAATTCTAGGGTTCATATGTCAAAAAAGTTATAGAAATTTCTTAGCTAGGGAAAATGAGGTGATGTTATTGCTGCTTTAAACAAAATTAGGTGATGTTGTTGCTGCTTTAAACAAAATTAGTAAAATTTTGAGTTAACAGAGAGTAGTTAGCTAGGGAAAATTAGCTGTGGCATTTAGCTAGGGCATTTTTAGCAAATTTAGATATGGCATTTTTAGCAAAAAAATTTAGGTAGGGCATTTAGCTATAAAAAACAGTAGCATTTAGCTAGGGAATTTAGCTAGGGCATTTTTAGCAAACAGTAGCATTTAGCTATAAAAACAGTCGCATTTAGCTACAAATTAGCTATAAACAAAAAATAGTAGCAAATGTTTAGTGAGGTCATTTTGAAAAGGTTTTTGGTTTTTGAAAAGACCACTATTTTGCAATGTTTAATGAGGTCATTTCACTATGTGTACTTGCTTTATATATGTGCTCCTGTGATGCTCATATGTCATTGCTGTTATATGATATATGTCATTGATGTTATATGATTTTGCAATGTTGGTTGAATGTCGAAGAATATCCGAGTGCCCAATGTTTTGCCGGAATGTTGATTCATTTCCGTTCTGGCAAATTTCAGGCGCTCCATATGTCCACTTTTTAGCAAAGGTCATGCCGAAAATTTTCGTGATTTGTGCTAGAAACTAGGACATATGGAGTGCCCGGGTTTTTGCTGGAAGGGGAATGAATCAACATTCCGACCAAATATAGGCCCCTTTTTTCTCTTCATTATATATTTTATTTACAATTGTTGAATAGGAAACATGTCTAGCCACGCCGAAGCCGGGGGTTCTGGTCGCCTCGAAGAAGACCCCCCTCGAGGCAGCAAATCATTATTTCGATTACCTGGACGAACACCAGTTGCGGGTGCAAGGCGGCGGCAGTGGCACCAACCCCGACACCGACGTCGACACCGGCACCGGCACCACCCCTGAGACCGGCAACGATGCTGTCGTAGCCGGTAAAGCACCGAAGCAGAAGAGGACACGAAGACCAAACGAGCTCGGCATCAGACAAATTGTGGTCATGGAGATGCACCCCAAGAAATTAGAGCCAACGGCGCCGGAGGAAGCGCGCTCATCCTGGGGCAATCAACTAGGATGCATCCTCAGGGAAACCGCCAACATCAATGACGAGAAGTTGAAGAAGATACCACATATAGAGCATATGCTCCTAAAAAAGTTGCACAATAGGTTCCTGTTCCCCGGCCGGGATGAAAGCAAACATCCGTGGGACGACGACGCCATGACAAAGATAAACAGCAAGGCGATGGTGACGTTCACCAACGACTTGTCCACCTGGAAAGTTAGGGTGAAAAAAGTGATTGCGAAAATGAACCATGGTCCAAGATTCATGCTGACAATCCGTCACTAAAGGAAGAGGACTTTGAAAATTCAAGGAGACTTGCGCTAAAGAAGAAGTCAATCAAAGGTCGGAAAAAATGAAGGCGCTCCAGGCCAGGAACACGCCTCCCCACCGCCTCGAAAGCCGTGGTTACGAGGGGAAGAGGCACGTATGGGCCAAGGAGGACGCCGAACGTGAAAGTCACGGTATCCCAGACCCCTTGGCGGAGTTCACCAACCCGCTGGAGCATGACTGGATCAGGGCCCGGTACAAGTAGGACCACGTCAATAAGATCTTTTACACGGACCCGAACACGAGGGAGTTCATGAGACTTCTGGTAATTGTTATATTACCACCTTATTATATTAGCTTCCAATCAATTCGACTACAAGTTTTGTCACATTAATAAACCATCCACGTTCCTTTTGCAGAAAGAGCAGCACTAAAAGGCAGCCGAAAGTGACGAGTCGTCACAGTCGTTGGCGAGGCCCAAGTGGGACACCCCTTTCAACCGGGCCCTGAACATACTAAAAAAGGTCCCGGAGAACAAACCATCGTCCTATGGACGTGCACGGCGTCAGAGATGGCGCCTCGTGGAAGACATGCTACCATGAGCAGCCGAAGGAAAGAAGGAAGAGACGGTTGCTTACTCAACAGACCATCGACGAGAAGGTCGAGATTGCGGTCAATAAGACCGAAGCTGAGACCAAAGAAGAGTTGCTCGGGGTAGTCAATGCAGCGGTCAATGAAGCGGTGGCTGGCGTCACGACTCACTTCCAATCTTCAATTATTACCAGATTGATTGCGGCAATTATCGATTGGTCGAAGAGCAATCCAGATAAAGGGCCAACGGACTTTCCCCTTCCCAGCTACGTCGGGAGCAATTCGGTGAACATCACACCACCAGCACCTGCTCAAGCAACCGCAAAAGGTCCCGCTCTTGTTCATAGCAGCCCGACCTCCGTCTCTGGCATGCTCGGCGGGGCTTCGTCTATGGCTGAGCTCGATGCCCTCACGGTAATTATGCGTCGTACCCCTTTTCACCAGCATGTCTATAGTCTTCCATTTTAGTTGCCTTTCGGATGTTTGATGTCATAGACATGTCTTCATAGGCTGACGATACCCCGTGCACCCTACTATACGACATCAACGGCCAGAAGGTGGCCGTGGGAAAGGCAACGATCGTGAAGCCGAATGACCACATGTTCCACAACCGAGAGATGCCCCATGGCGTCTTCAAGGTTAACGTGGCCAGTGTCAAAGCGGGCTTCGAGGATTTGCCTCCTCTGGTACCAGTCGATGACGAGGAGACCCCTAAACGGATTGGCGCATGCAAGAGTTGGTTCTTGCCTTGGCCGAAGACTCTTCTTCGTGTGGAGGCACCAGGTATCACACCAAAGACAACTTCTCAAGAAGGTATGAACTCCACCCCACCTACCAAATTACCTACACCTATCGTGGCGGGTGAGAGCGGACGATGCGAGGGAGAGCCTCCATTAGTGCCAGATGACGTCGCCCCCGTCGAAGAAGCAAATGCTGATGATTTCATGGAGGAGGATGATGATGACCCTCTCAAGTATATCAATACCGCCTATGACAATGGATGATTGATGGCTCGGGACTATGACTCAGGCTATGAGCGTGGAGATGAGGACTTGATGTTGCCTGATTTGCCGGAGCCGGAACATCCTAAGGTGGAATGCAAAAAGTCTCTCTTCATGCGATCCTCGCAGGAGACCCTCCAGATGCCGCCTCTACCCAGCAACAACCTGAGGGCCGTCCATTGATTAGCCCGACGACACTGGGGGTGGTGGTTAGGAAAGGTATGGTGGGCTCACTACCGCCGCCCGCCAAGAAGCAAAGGAGGAGACCAGGCAAGAAAGGCCCTAAAGGCGCCAGAGCTGCTTCAAGCAGCCAGCCGCCTCTGAAGCCCCGGGAGGTAGACAGAATACCTGTCGAAGGTGCGGAGCGTTTCCATGATGCCGGCCACCCGATCCTACCTCAGAAAGCGCTAGAGCACATATGAACAATGATCTAAGGAGACTTCATGAAGATGTGCTGGCCAGAGAGAAAAGCCTTCTCATCTCGGAAAAACCAGGATACCCGCTTTACGCAGCCGAGGTGCTGGGCGGGAAGTTGTACGTCGAGAGATGGCCCGTGGATCAGTTCATCCTGCGATTTGACTACATCTACGACATGTTCCACATGACCAAGCTGGATTTCCAGTTCATCCGCATGTATGCGTTGTATCTCAATTACTTCATCAGGCACGAGAACATAAAATATATCTGCGTCGCGGACCCGTACTATATGCACGAGAGCTTCTTGGCAGTCTGTAAAGAGCACCGTGACTATGCGAGCAAATACATCGGCGATTTCATGATCGCTAATAAGGACAAGGAAGCGATTCTCCTGCCTTATCATTCCACGTAAGTCATCCGCAGATATCCTTTCGTAAGTTTTAATCATTCATTTGCAAGCATGGAGACTAATTTGAGGTGTACTTATTTTGTGCAGCGGGGGCGGGGGGGGGGGGGGGGGCATCCTCATCGTTCTGTACCCAGAATACTCCCATGCTATGTGTACTTGGACTCATCAAAGAACATCAAGAAAAAGGATTACACGCACATAAAGAGTGTTCTCGATAGTGTCCTGTTAACCTTCAGCCTGGCTGGTGGATATATCAAGGTGAAAAAGTACAGGAAGAACGGGCTGGGTTTCGGCCATAAGACCGACTTCTGCTGCATCCAGCAACCGTACAACGGTAAGGCTGATGGATTCTACCTCATGCATCACCTGATCGAGTATAGAAGGGATAATCAACGCCTTCGCATGTCAGCTTCTACAAACGATGCCGAGATTGTCAACTGGGCGACAAGCATAGGAAAGACACCGGATCATCGAATCTGAGCTGAGTTTTATCACGTGCAGTGTGAACTTGCCCAAGTGATCATGAAGGAGGTCCTCGAACCAACAGGGATGTTCTACCATGGGACAATCACGCGGGATGATGTCCGAGCACTGCTACTCGCTCAGCGTCTGGACCTGAAGCCTTTCAACAAGCTCGGGTGCTTCCTCCCTGACTATGAAGATTGGACCGCCGACATGGAGTACTGATTGTCGATGACAATGTGTCACTACTGTCTTTCTATGGCAAAAGTTTGAATTTATGCACGGCGAAACTCTGTGATGTAATTAAACCGTCCTCCTAAACTAGCGTAGATCGCTCTAGTTAATTAGTTTGGGTATGAGAAACTTCGTTATTTATGTTTAATATAGGTTGCTTGTATTTTGCTAATTATGCCTCTTTGTGCTTCTTAAGTACATTATGTTGCATATTATCGTTGAATTCATCAACTGACGATGCAGGTACGTAGATCAGAGATGGCGAAGGACTGCTACGCTGTATTCGTTGGGAGGGTTCCAGGAGTGTACGACCACTGGTCAGACGCTCAGGCCCAGGTGGACAGGTATCCGGGCGCTAGCCACAGAGGGTTCGACAGCAGAGCCGAAGCGAAAAATAGTTACTTGAGGTGGACGCTCCGGCAAGAGAGGGAGCGAAACCGGTGCCTCAAGAAGTACTACATAGTCGCGCTCTTGCTCATGTTGTTCACTCTTCTCTTCTACATCATGGTTTAGATAGAGATGATGAAACTTGTGTGTGTGCCATGACCATGCAGCTGCATTTATTCGAGACATGACATGACTTGTGTATCGCTATTTTCGAGATATAATGATATTTATGTTGGATGATGATGGTATGACGAGACTACTGTATGTGTATGATATGATGAGAATAATGTATGTTTGTTATGATATGATGAAACTACTGTATAGAGAATGCACAAATACATCACAAATATGTAGAGAGGAAATAAAAATTTGAAAGCGATAATATTAGCAATAGCGCTGGTAGGCGTCTAGCTGCAGCGCTGGTTTAGCAGCAGCGTTTGCTTCCTTGCAGCGCTACAGATAATTAGCAGTAGCGCTGGCTGGAGCAGTGCTACTGCTAACAATACTTACCAGTAGCACTGGTCCAAGCAGCGCTACTGCTAACAATACTTACCAGCAGCGCTGGCTGGAGCAGTGCTACTGCTAACAATACTTACCAGTAGCACTGGTCCAAGCAGCGCTACTGCTACAACTTAGCTGTAGCACGTTAGCAGTAGCTCTGCCCCTAGCGCTACTGCTATAGATATTTCCAGCGCTGCTAGTAGGCTTTCTCCTAGTAATGGTCATGGGGAAGCTAATAGCATTAGTATCCTATAAGATCAAATTCAGCCAACACGATCAGGATTCGTATTCCTATCAATCAGTGGCTTAGAACAGAGTTTTCATGCTAGCGCACAGAGGTACAATTTCGAAGAAGGGAGATCGATTTGACCACTTTCCTTTAACTGTCCCATGACAAATAAAAATGGTATACCACACAGAGACTGGAACATGCAACAATTACCTAAGGACGACGACGCGGGCGAGGCGGAGCCGGCGCCACCGGCTGCATGCTTCGCCATGAAGGAGTTGACCCAAGCGGAGGGGGCGGCGAAACAGCATGCCATCCTCGAGTCCATCCAATCGGAGGCCGAGGTGGAGGCCAACCACTGCTTCCTTCGCTAGCGGGAGTGGGGGATCAACGAGATGTTCACCAAACTGGAGGAGTAGCTGGAGTTGCAGCACGCGGCCGCCTATCCATCTGCGACGACGAGTAGTGTGGTCTAGCTTAGGTTATGTACTTATGTGCGTAGCGTACTAGTACTAGTTACTCCTATTGCATGGTATGTATGGATTTGAGATATCTAATACTAGTACTCCTCAATGTAAACTACTTTTAAGATGAACTAGTAAAGTGGCCCGCTCGATGCGCGGGCTAGAATTTTATATAACGTTCAATGATGGGAACATGTTATTTGATCTGTCTAAAAAACTGAAACAAACTGTGATGACATTTCAAAAATAATACTTTTGCGTAGATAGTTTTCTCTTACGTATGTTTGGTTTTTATTGATATAAAGATATATCTGTTATCCATTTATAATTTACCTGCTAATTATGCATACCGTACTAACATTTTTTTACTACCAGTCGTGTCGCATACATTATATTTGTGTTATTTTCTTGCATTTTATCATGTTGATTAGTTATTCTTGTCTAGATAATAATTTAATAGTTCTCATGTTTTCGCGTAGGCATAGGCAAGTCGGAAAAGCAATTTGACTCCCGGGTCCAGATGCTCCTGATATCTGGACCACCAACTCTCCTCGTGATGCGTGACATGCTATGTATTCAGGGTTGTATTCCTGAGCGTGGGTCAATTATTCAACAGTGCAATGGCCCCACACTGCTGCCATTTAATGCACCCACGTCCGTCTCAGAGTTGTAGCTCCGTTAGGACGTTACGGCGCAAGACATCCATGTCTCCGCACAGCTCCCACCTACCCTGTCGTCCCGACATGAGTTCTCCTGCCAAGGGTATGGCTACCAACTCTAACCCTACAATTTGCAGCAGATATCAGGGACAATGAATTGCACTTCGTAATTGATGATGCAATGCGGACACACTCCTATTCTGAGTAAAACACTACAATTTAAAATATGAATGTTTTCAGTCAGTAATTGCAAACAAGCCTTGCAGCCTATACTTTATGATGGAACGTGCATGCACCGCAGGTTCTGAAGACACAAGCTGTTATTCTGAAACTTCACACTTTTTTTCTGAAGACACAAGCTGTTATTCTGAAATTTCAAAATGTGCAAGAAATTTCTGAATCTCTACTGTCAGTCTATCATTCAATCACAGTGAAGTACCCCCAGACCTCACAGTAAATTCCACCAAGCAAAGTTTATCTGCGTTGCCTTTTCGTCCAGCCAAGCGCCTGTTGATCCATCTTCCATGTCGATTGAGCCGACCCCTTCATCATCATCGCAAATCATATCTAACTGCTCATCGTCAACTGCATCTCTGACTGCAGCGGCAAACGAGGTGTACCCATTGTCAGCTGCGTAGAGCAATCGACTCATGGCTGGGCACACCGGCAGGACCTGCTGTTTTCCGATATTGGCTTCCCCTGCATTTCGAACAGGCACGACATTGTTAAGCGGCAGAACCCCATATGCACCAACAGGAAATTGAGTTACCACTTCAGATTTTTAAAGAACACTTACAGAGCATCCGTAGACAACTTCCTGCATACACTTTGTCTTCTCGGCGTTAAGCCTACTTTTCCCATATCTGATGCCGAAACCATGCTTCCGTGAATAAAGATTGTAAAAATCTTTGGTTTCTCCCAGAGTCCGATGTTAGCCCAATAGCAGCATGCTCACCCAACTTATCTGCATACACCTGAACCGTTTGCTCCAGTGCACATATTCTCCCCGGACACGGCGTCCGGTCCTGTAATTTCAGTGGAGCGGAGTGTGCCGACCCAGGTGGGACAAGGTGTCCTGTAATTTCAGCAGAGCGGAGAGTTAGCATATTCCATAAAATGTACTGCATAAATTTAATCAAGCTCTGCAATGACATGATGAGATCTTGTGTTTCTAAACTTCGTCATATACTACCTCCGAAAATTCGGTCGGCAATTAACATACATGTTCATACATTGTCTATGACCTACTCCCTCCGTCCCATAATATAAGATGTTTTTAACACTACACTAGTGCCAAAAAACGTCTTATATTATGGGACGGAGGGAGTACAATCTAATTTCTAAATGATCAATATTTCTAGCTCTGTTGGATCGATGACCTCTTAATTTTAACTCTGAAATTCCGTCAGCAGTGACACACTTGGTCAGAGATCGTGTGTAAACTGACGAATCTTCAGTGAAATAATAAAACTACTGCTTCATGCCCGATCGGTGGCTCTTTTACTGAAACATTGAAAACTATGTGTGCACTTGACATACATGTGTCTATGACCGTGTTTAAAGTTGAATATGCCACGGCATGTTCGCTCCATGGCCTCACTGTAATTACATACATTCAGTTTTCAGTCAGAATCACACAACTTGAATTAAATGTACCTGAATTCTAGCAATTCAGAACAGGTTTTCTTGGTCAATCATCATCGCTATGCAAGGAAATAGTTGCATCAAAGTACCTTTTGTCCAGCCAGCGGCTTGCGGGTCCATTTTCCCCATCACTTGAGCCGACACTGTGTCGTCGCTTTCCACACTCATGAATCACAGCGAGTCAAATGTTAAACCTATGTGCAGGCTCAACTACGTGGTCTCCCAACTTGTCTCAGAAGAGTATGCTCCAGCACGCCAACTCTCTCTGCACATGGTGTCCTATCTGGCGGATGTTTGCCTACTCTTACTCTGTGCCCAGCAAAAAATAAGTCACAAACCAAAATTAAAAGCGTGTGATTTTCCACTCCCAGTTCACAATTCAGAAGCAGAACATAAACTATGCCTAGTGTGTAGAACAGTCGTGGAAATGCAACCAGCTATGCACCCAGCACCACATCCTTTTTTTAACTGATCTAACTTTTTTTTGTATATGCAAATGAGCCAGTGTATGCCACACATCATCTAATCCCCTCCCCATTTTGCAAACAAATGGCCAGGAAAATGAATACCTTTTTGTCATGGTGGAGGTGATCAACCTGATGGCTACTGTGCTTCTGCTAGCTGATGGCAAACAGAGATTAAAGAAAAACAGAGATTAAAGATATCACCTGTGCGTCATCTGGGCGTCGCCTTGCTCAATCACCTCTGAGTTATCGCCTTCACTCTCACTGAAATCGGACACGGCTCTGCGACCTGCATCACCACTTGTATGCTCGCCGTAGGGCTCACCACTGCGCTGCCCCCCCCCCCCCACGCTGGCCACCAAATCCTTCCACTGCACTGTTCCCCGCTTCTTCTATCCCCATCTAGATCCGTCGCCCGATTCATCCTGCGCCGGAGCTCCGCCACACACCATGTCCATTAGAATAGCTGCACTGCACGCCTCATTCACGAAGATGGGTAACCTGCTGTTGATTTTTGAGCAATCCTTAGGCGGCTGTCGCCGGGATCCAACAAAGAAATTAACCTCCACCCTCCAGAAAATAATGCCCATTTTTACCTGTCCACTAGGGGCATGAGGTAGTCGGTCGCCATTAGCACCTCCGCTAGTCAGGCGGCCGGCCAAGTAGAGTATGCAGCCCGCGAGATCGCCGCCGCGGCCTCCGCCGTTGCCCCTCCCGATCTATATTTTCCTTGGCTCGATCCCCTTTTACTCAAACAGGACCGAAGCTGGAGGGGATGCATTCATTTGCCTGGCCTGCCCAGTGGGTCCATTTGACGAACTGTACCAACGCCTCTCCGCTCGCCTGCCGTTAACGGCGGTCCGGCACGCTTTGCCGGCCGTCTTCTGACACCACTCGTACTGGGCGCGTCGCTATGTATTCCACCCTTATTCTGTTCCGTATAGTGAATTAAATAATGCCATGCACCCATCCCACAGCTCAGCTGGACGGCCCAGATATCAGGATCATCTGGACCCGGGAGCCAAAACGCCTCTAAGTAAGTTTGCTATCGATGTTTTCCTAGAAAAAATTGGCTATCGATGTGCCTAATTGCCAAATTAATTGTAATTTAATGATTTTTTACTGTAAGTGTTTTTCCGTTTGGTATATAAAGTTAGAGTGTATTTAAATATTATACATATCTATTAAAACTGCCGTGTTAGATTATTTTTCTGTGACGTGCAGTAAGATGTAAGCAGAACCAATGTTAGCTCGGCTAAATTCTCGTGTATATGTAGAGAGGACAGCAATAGCAATGGGATGCCGCACGGGAGAGAACTATGGTATGACAGTGAAGCCACATGGTCAGTCAGAGGAGAGGCTCGATCGATCTCACTGGTGGCCCCATCACGCGAGCAAGCTGCCGCTAAACCATAGAGACGATGGTTGGCTATCACGGGGGATATGGAAGAGACATCGGTTTGATGCTTTTACCCTTGCTGCTACAGCTTGTTTTGGGGCATTTTTTTGATTGGGCACATTATGCATTCTGCGTGTGGCGGTGGATAGGATTTGTGGAATTGGTTGGTCAAGATTTATTGCTGGAAATTATGTTTAAAAATCTACGGTTAGATGTTGGGATTTTTTAAAAGTATTTTTCCATTTTTTGGTTAGCCTTTAATGTACTCTTAATATATAATAGGTATGTATCAAGTTACTTAGTCCGCACCTTTCAGTTTTTATATACTTCCTTATTTTTCTTTGTCTACTTTTTGGCACACCGAAATTTACTTATTCGGTAATTTTTGGCACACCATAAATTGTGTACTTCTGAGAAATTTTATTTCTTATTTACATTCTATTTTATGTGTTTAGTCTTTTTATCATTTTTCATTTACGGTGTATCTTGTGTAGAGTATCAATGCATGCACATCCTCGCATCCGTAATTAGATGAATGGTTGCAAGACACGTGTAAGAGATACAACTTGTGCCTATCTTAGATTCGGAAAACATTGCGTGCGACATGAAAATATAGGACAAATTGATTTGTCTATTGTATTCACACATGCAAGAAGTTAAGTTGTTTATTGCTTGAGGTGTCATGGGAGCATATATATGTTAGCTGCCCTAAACGGTTTGCAGCTTTAGATGATCCTCAACATACCCGGGGTATGGATCATCGCTACTTCTGATCGGAGAATGTATGGAAGAATTATTGCTCAAAACTTACTTAGCGCATAGATCATACTAACATAAATCTATGCATCGATGATTGATCCATCCGTCCATGGAGGTAACATAACATGTGTGGCCTAGAATAATGGGTAAGAGTCAACGATGTAATATTCCCATCATATTGTGATGGTGGATAAATTTACCAATTAGGTCTACGTTTCGTCGCTTCGCTCCCCATTGCTGGAAGAGACATTGGAGCGCTCGATTGGAATATATCCAGAGGAACTATAGTGTAACAACATGACCGGAGGACTTGATTGAGTTAGTACATTTTTTTATCATGCGTCCATATATCTAAGTAAGAATTGATGTAGCATATAGAGAGGCATTAGTCCAAAATAGGATAGCGCACTGCCTGGCCAATGATGCTCGTACGGCCCGTCGCACTGCTTCTTGGTTAAAAGGTGGTATGTATCTTATTTCTAATCTTGTACTGGCTGATTGTAACCCTATGGACATTGAATAAATCTCCCTATTTACCCAAAAAAATAGTCCAGGTCCTGTCTAGCGGCAATGCATGTATATTTTTATTTATGCATTATATAAGCATGTACGCATGCACGCATATAGAAATGAATATGCCCACGTCATGCATGCATGTAGCTTTGTATTTTTAACAAAAGTCCTATGCATGCACGTCACCATGCAGGTTATATTTATTTATTTTTAAAGTTCCTACTCCTATGCATGGACGTAAGGTCAAAGTCCTATGCATGCATGTCACCATGTAGGTTATATTTTTTTTTTCTGAAGAAAGTCCTACTCCTATGCATGCCCATAACGTCACGCTATATTTTTTTTAAATCTCAGAACTGCACGTAATTCTTATTGTAGGATGTTACCGCACGTCCAGGCTAAGGATAGGTGCAGTTTTTTCTTTTTTTAGATGAAGCGCTCTTAGATCTAATCCATTAATTACGTCTTTTAAGTTATGGGTCCACCAAATCAACGACCAGATGTTTTTAATTATTGTGGTAATTTCTAGCTTATTTATCTTTTTCTGGTTAACCCATCAAACACCTTTTATAGATAATAATAGATAATAGATGAATAAAAGCTTGGCGAGCGCCTTTTGTTCGTAAAAACAAACATACTTCTAATACTCCCTGCTTTCTGGTTTAGGCACATCTAAAAAAAATAGATTTCCATTATACTCAGACTTAAAGGGTTTTGAGTCTCACGCCACATTTATTTCATAGAGATAAGAGAAAGGAAATTTTAGTGGTCATGCATGCATCTTTTTGTGTTACTAGTACTATATTAGGGTTGACTGGTCGCTTTCGCGGACGTGCCCGGGCGGTGGAAGAGGAAGAAGAAGGCAAGCGGGCTGTGGAGTACGCCAGCTGCAGCACGAGCTCCAAGGAACGTTCGTGCCAAACAATGCATAGTACTTACACCAGCGTATATAGTATGAATTGGCCTTTAGGTTGCGTGTGTATTACATGGCTATAACATGTAGGCTGTAGTTCGACAGCCTACCGCTCCGCCTCGCACCGTTTGGTCATGCAAGATTTGCATGCACGCATTTCACGCACGTAGTTGTCGAAGTCGTGTTCGAAAAAGGGCTACGAGGTCCACTAGTCAACGTTGGTCCATGCGCCCGGAAATGTCATGCGTGCTTTAATTCCGGGGTAGTGGATGGACGCGAACGTGCCGTACAACAAACCGCCCGCCGGCTCTTCCTTATCTCAAATATAAACTGCACTAGTGCACGCCCACAGAGCATCCTTTCAGAAGGAACGAAGCCCTGTAGTTACCATCTTCTCTCGTGTAAACCAGTTTCCCAAGGGACAAGGCAGTTCGACACCTTTGCCATGGATTCGCAAGGCGGCGGTGCTTCTCGTCCTCGTCGAGGTTGGGAGACCTTGGACGACGACCATTTGGGAGAAATCGTAAGTCGCTCCGACTTCCTCACATCCACAAGACTCAGCAGTACTTGCACCAAATATTTTAAGAGGGTGCGTAAATATGCGTGAGACTTAACAATTTCAATTCCGTATAGTACTAGCCTACTAGGTAGAATCCCATCAAACAAAAGTACTCCTACTTTAATTAATGTACATGACCCACGTAACACTCTCAAATTGTTTGTCGTAGCCCGTGCCGCAGCTGGTCTATACATTGCTTCCCTTCCCTCTCATAGAAATAAGCAATATGAAGTATTTTATTTTAATCCGTATCCTCTGCTTACGTCACCTTATTATAATGCATGGACCTTAACCATGCACGTCACCATGCATCCAGGTTTGAGATGCCAGGTGTACCAAATGGACGGCGGCGTGTTCGACCCCCGTGATGCTACCTGGGTGCGGATGAACACACTTGTAGAGTACTTGGTTTTCATTGGGGACAGCTATTCCATAGTGAAAACGATGCCACCTTCTGTGCACGACGCCGACGGCCTGCCGTTCATGAAGAACGAGTGCGTTTTCATTGCGCACCGACGGATTCATATCTTGAACTCCCCTATCTTTGATCTACGCCGCTTCAGTTTGGATGAATCTCCATCGTGGGGAGCCACACTAAGAAGCTGCGATGATATGGACTCCCGTTGCCCACCGTTATGGATCATGCCATCTATGAAGAACACGTGGGACTGGAACTTCGAGATGGACATGTGCGTAGGTATGTACGAATCTGAGTAATGTTGCGCAGTAAGTGAAGTAGCCAGGCACAAATAATATGAACCTGCGTGGCATATAGGCATTTGTCTTACTACCACTAAATGTTACGTGCAATACACGGTGATATTATGATGTACGTGCTTAAGTACTCTACTATATTAATTGCAGGCACATATTAGGTTGGATATTTGTTTACGTGTATGGTCCGATACCTTCCAACTAGACGTGTCTGTCTCTCCGGGTCGCACTTTTTATCATTATATACTAGTACTATGTGTGGCCTCTAACCTAGAAGTGAAAGAAGTGGAGACGCTCTACCACGTTGTTCATGTCTCACTCCTTTCGCTGACGTGTGGGACATCCAGCACGTGCCGTGTTTCGCATTCCTTCGGTCGTAAGAGTTGAAACGCTAGCTTTCATCAAAAATAAAAAATAAATATAAATAAGCAGTGATACTATACCGCGCCGTTTCCTTGCTCCTCCTCGATATCGGAAAGAATATTTTCGTCCGCCGACATGTGGGTGATGTCTACTACGCAACTTTATTCTTGTAGCCTCGTGGTGGGCCTCCAAGCGCAGAGTTTTGTAGGACAGTAGCAATTTTCCCTCAAGTGGATGACCTAAGATTTATCAATTCGTGGGAGGCGTAGGATGAAGATGGTCTCTCTCTAACAACCCTGCAACCAAATAACAAAAAGTCTTTTGTGTCCCCAACAAACCCAACGCAATGGCAAATTGTATAGGTGCACTAGTTCGGCGAAGAGATGGTGATAAAAATGTAATATGGATGGTAGAAATATATTTTTATAATCTGAAAATAAAAAACAGCAAGGTAGCAAATAACAAAAGTGAGCAAAAACGGTATTGCAATGCTTGAAAACAAGGCCCAGGGTCCGTACTTTCGCTAGTGCAATCTCTCAACAATACTAATCTAATTGGATCATATAACCATCCCTCAATGTGCGATGAAGAATCACTCCAAAGTTCTTATCTAGCGGAGAACATAAGAAGAAATTTTTTGTAGGGTACGAAACCACGTTAAAGTTATTATTTCCGTTCGATCTATCTAAGAGTTCGTACTAAAATAACACAAAGTTATTATTTCCATTCGATCTATCCAAGAGTTCGTACTAAAATAACACCAAAACAAATTCAGATTCATAATACTCAATCCAATACAAAGAATCTCAAAAAGCTCCCCAAGATTTCTACCAGAGAAAGTAGGATGAAAATGTGCATCAACCCCTATGCATAGATTACCCCAATGTCACCTCGGTAATCCGCGAGTTGAGTGCTAAAACATATATCAAGTGAATCAATATAATACCCCATTGTCACCACGGGTATTCATATGCAAGACATATATCAAGTGCTCTCAAATCCATAAAAATATTCAATCCGATAAAAAAGAAATCTCAAAAGGGAAAATTCAATTCATCACAACAAGATAGAGAGGGGAAAACACCATATGATCCAACTATATTAATAAAGCCCGCGATACATCAAGATCGTGCCATCTCAAGAACACGAGAGAGAAAGATTAAACACATAGCTACTGGTACAAACCCTCAGCCTCGACGGTGGACTACTCCCTCCTCATCATGGTGGCCGCCGGGATGATGAAGATGGCCTCCGGTGATGATCTCCCCCTCCGGCAGGGTGCCGGACGGGGTCTAGATTAGTTTTTCGTGGCTACAGAGGATTGCGGCGGCGGAGCTTTCGATCTAGGGTTATTTATAGGGGGTTTATGTATTTATAGGATTTTTTGGCGTCGGTTTCACACGAAGATGGGCCTTGAGGTGAGCACAACCCACCTAGTCGCACCTGGGCCTCCTGGCGCGCCCAGGTGTCTTGTGCCCTCCTCGTGGCTCTTTTGGTCCTCCCACGAAGCTTCTAATGACTCTTTTGTTTCAAAAAAATCGTCAAAAGGTTTCGTTGCATTTGCCTCTTTTGCCAGGATATCCCTCCGCCCCTCCATACCTCCTGTTATTCTCCACCGCAGCCCCACGGCGCACCAGAACCAGTTCTAACCCTCGTACTCCTCTCCGTCTACGACTCCACTGTCGCGTCTTCACATCTCCGGGTTGTTCCCGTCCGGTGCCTCGCCGTCGTCCACCGCCTTGCTGCGCTCGGCGCAGAGTGGTCAACAAATGAGAGTCATCGGAAAAGGACTGCACGTGGAGAGCCTGACAGCTGGGACCGACGAGGTCCATGGTCGCACGTAAGGAAAGTTCCTCCTTATTAAGCTGAAAAAATGTTTTCTCCCGCTAACAGCTGGGACCCACCAGCTACATCTTCGCACGCAAGTAAGTGCCTTCTTGTTACGTGAAAAAAAATGATTCCTTCCCCTGACAGCTGGGACCCAGCAGCTATATTTTCGCATGCAAGGAAGTGCGTCCTTATCCTCCCTGAAAGCTGGGACCCATCCGGTCGAAGCGTACGTAGCGATGTCTGTCTGGCCGCGAACGTGTACATACGTACTAGTCGATCGTTCTATCTGCAAGTATGAACCGTGGCCAAGTAAGTAGCAGCACGTGTCGTAGTAGAGCAGCCGACGTAGGAGTTCACACAGTCCCATCTAAATCCTATACACGTACGTACAACCACAGGTCAAAAAATACGGCCACGTACGTACATATGGGAGGGGTCTTGAACGCGTACTTCCGCATACGGACGGCCAGGGCTCGTGTACATGGAGAGGCAACGGACGGCAGCAACGGCGTCCTGTTCATCGGGCAGCCAACCGGCTGGGTCAGAATGAAGAAACAGCATCCTGTTCATCGGGAGGCAACAGACTGGGTCGGAATGCGTCATGTTCAACGGGAGCCAATTGGATTGGATGGAACAGCCAAAACGGGGTCTGACGTACAGCTGAACGGAGGAAACGGCCTTCTGTTCGACCGGCCACGATCGAAATGGTATCCTGTTCATCGGGAGGAGTCTAGCGTACCGCAAAACGGAGGAAACGGACTTCTGTTCAACCGCCTATGGTCGAAACGGGGTCCTGGGGTATGGCGTACCGCAAAACGGAGGAATCAGACCTTTGTTGGAGCGCCTAGGTCGAAACAGGGTCCTATTCATCGGGAGGGGTGTGGCGTACCGCAAAACGGGACACCACGGGCTACTGTTCATCCACCGTCGTCCTCCAGACTCCACCGGCTACTGCTCATAGAGCCTCCACGGGATCCTGTTCATCTACCCCCAACCGGGTGGGGTGTGGCGGCCTCCTCGGGGCCCTGTTCATCCAGCGGCAACCGCCTACTACCATGGGGTCCTGTTCATCCAGCGGCAACCGCATACACACTGCCAGGGTCCGGTTCATATCCAACCCCCACCAGGAACTGTTCATCGACAGCCAACCAACCGGCTAGGTCAACTCACCACGTCTCGACTCGTTCTACGTATCGCGCCCGCGGCAGCAACGGGCACTGTTCATCCAGAGGCAACCCAAGACACTGGGTGGCTACGTCTCGCACGGGGGATCGATCGGCTTCAGTAATCGCTTGGGTTCAGTTAGCAGCACCATGCAGCCAAGGAATCGCTCGGCTTCAGTTAGCAGTGAAGGGATCGATCATCTTCAGTACGTAGCTAGCTAGTGGGATTGATCGGGTTCAGTAAGCGAACGCCTCGCTTGGGTTCAGTTATAGCGAACACGGCTCGGACACCACGCGCGCGTGCGAGAGAGAAACGCGCAAACCACACTGCATCGCTCGGCCCGACCACCCACCTTAACCGGGAACTCCACGAAAATTTTCTCGCCCTCACTTCTACCACGATTGATTGTGTCATGGACGGCCCACAGAATGTCATGCAGGTGCATCACCGGCCTGCCCAGGACAAAAAGCCAATTTTTTGTCATGATTTTTTGTCATAGAAGTAGGAGCCCACCACATCTATGATGATACGTGGTTTTTTCACAATTATCTTCATAGAAGTGTCATAACCATGACGGAAAAAATTCGTTCGGACCAAAAAGTCACGGATGTGTCTTTTTTTTATAGTGTAAGGTACTACAGTCTAGTTTTTATTGGCCTACTCTTTTTAAAGATGCACGTAAGTTTGTCCTTTCTTGTGATGAATTTTAAAGAACTGGTAATATTGATAGACATCAGGAAATGACTATGAATTATTCACTTGTTATTGAACCATTTGATGTTTGGTGTTTTGATTATATGGGACCATTTCCTTCCTCTAATGGATACATTCATATTTTAGTTGTTGTTGATTACATTACTTAGTGGGTAGAAGATATTTTAACTAGTAGTGCTGATCATAACACCTCTATTAAAATGCTTAAAGAAGTAATTTTCCCGAGGTTTGGAGCCCCTAGATATTTAATGATTGATGGTGGTTCACACTTTATTCAAGGTGCATTTCGTAAACTCGTAGCTAAGTATGATGCTAACCATATAATTGCATCACCTTATCCTCCTCAATCTAGTAGTCAAGTTGAATTCGGCTATAGAGAAATAAAGTTAATTTTGCAAAAGACTTTTAATAGATCTAGAAAGAATTATTCTAAGAAACTTGATGATACATTGTGGGCCTATAGAACTGCGTATAAAAATCCTATGAGTATGTCTCCATATAAAATAGTTTATGAAAAAGCATGTCATTTACCTCTTGAGTTAGAACATAAGGCCTATTGGGCAATTAAAGAACTTAATTATGATTTTAAACTTGCCAGCGAAAAGAGATTATTTGATATTAGCTCACTGGATGAATGGAGGACCCAAGCTTATCAAAATGCCAAGTTATTTAAATAAAATGTTAAAAGATGGCATAATAAAAGAATCCAAAAATGGGAATTTAAAGTAGGTGAACAAGTTCTATTGTGTAATTCTCATTTCAGATACTTTACAGGAAAACTTCTCTCTAAATGGGAACGGTCATATATCATCGAGGAAGTTTATCGCTCGGAGCTATTAAGATTAACAATGCCGAGGGCACTAATACGAGAGTGGTTAACGGGCAAAGAATTAAACAGTATATCTCAGGTACGCACATTAATGTTCAAACTAATATTATTCAAACTATGACACCAGAGGAACACATAAGAGAGACCTTCCGGAAAACTCTAGAACCTTGAAAAGGCATAGGTATGTGATACGGTAAGTAAACTGACTCTAAAAGTTGCATAAAAATTATTTCTGTCTGTATTGGAATATTAGAAAAAATACAAAAATAAGAGCCAGCCGAGGGGACCCACAAGGAGGTCACAAGGCAAGAGGGCGCTCCGCGTTGCCTTGTCGGCCCCTCATGTGCCTTCCCGACTCCGTTTTCTTCCAGAATGCATGTTTTGCAAGATAAAAATTCATTATATGTACTCCCGTATGTTTTGACTACCGCATCACAAGTTTCTCCTCTGTTCTTGTTTCGGGCTGTTTTCTGGCAAATCGGACGTCATGTCGGTGCAAGAATCGGATGGAGAGAGCTATGTCTCGCATTATGTTGCCAATCGAAGAGTCTATAGCGATATTGAGCCTTATGGTTTGTCCATGGATGAAGAGCAGGATGCCGATTTGAAGAAGAAGGATGGTCGAAGCCTAGAAGGAGAATACGACGTCCCTCTATACCTCGGCCAGGGGATATGCATGTGGAATTCAAGAAGTCAAGCCTCCCAAATACGGTAAACGAATCTAAGTTCTAATTTATCCCATTCATCTTCTACAGGAAAACAAGAATGCATTATGCAAAAAGGTATTGGAACTTGAGCTAGAGGTCAGTAAGCTGAGGGAGGAAAATTGCATTCTCAAGTGGCGGAGCGAGCCTACTACCTCATCACCATCATCACCGAAGAAAGAAACTTTAGTACATGGGTATGGGCACCACCCTTGGCTTGTCCCAAGCTTGGGAGAGGTGCCCCAGTATCGTATCATCATCACTTCTACCATCGTTATCTATCTTAATTTGATCCCTAATTATTTCGGGATTTAGAAGAACAAAAAATTAGTATGCTTTAGTTTCAAGTGCTTGCTTAGTGACCTATCTATGTAATCGAATGTGAGAGTTATATAATAAAGAGTATTTGAGCTTTGTTTCTTTACTTTCTTGTTTCAATCTCAGCAGTAAAAAGAAATAAAAAGAGATCATATGCTAATCCCATGGGGAGTAATAACTTCATATAAAAAGAGTATGGTTGATAAAATTTATTGGAGATTAACAAACATAGCATTGGTCATGGATGTAGTTCAAGCAAAATTATTAAAGGAAGAGAAGATTCACATATAAATACACTATCTTGGATATCTTTTATGATTGTGAGCCCCCATCAAATATTTTCTGCATGGTCAAATAGTTGATGTTGGACAAGGAAGACGACGTAATGAGTTGTGTTTGCTTACATTCAGGCAGAAGTTATATTGTTATGGATCCTTTAACATGTGGTGCTTGTTTAGAACTTTTTGCTAGCCAAAATTCATAATAAGTGGAGACACTGCTTGTGCATCCAAAACCCTGAAACCCACTTTCTTTCCATGAGTGTCCACCATATCAACCTATGGATTGAATAAGATTCTTCAAGTAAATTTTCATCGGTGCATAAAGCAATAAAAATTGCCCCTAAATATGTATGATATTTTATTGTAAGGGAAAATAAGTTTTGTACGATCTTGTGATGGCAAAGAAATAAAAGCGGCAGACTGCATAATAAAGGTTGCTATCATAAGGCGCAATATAAAGTGTTGTTCCTTTACATTAAGAGCTTGCATATCCAAAAATAAAAAGTGCATGACAACCTCTGCTTCCCTCTGCGAAGGGCCTATCTTTTACTTTTATGTATTAACTTTTATGCAACAGTCAATAGTGATTATCCCTATTCATTTATTTGTAGGGAAACGCAGCGGAAAACAAAAATTTTCCGACCTACGCACCAACCCAGGACCACTATGGAGACTGCATACAAGGTTTGATCATATTCGTTACCGACTCGTAGCGCAGCGGAAGCAGAGTCGATGACGATCGGCGATGCAGATCCCCGCAGCTAGGATTTACAACCTCCCAACCGCGAGGATGTATACCCTCGTCTTCCCTTCGGACAGCCCTCCGGGAGGTGGTCAAACAGTCCCCCGGACGATGTCGCGGACAGCCCTTCGGGAGGACCTTCGAAACTCGAACGGTCACTCGGACAGCCCTTCGAGAGGACTCACAGAACTCGGACCGTCACTTGGACAGCCCTTCGGGAGGCACTCTCGAATAGCCCCTCGGGCACTAAGATCGAAACTACGACCTCTCTACAGAGTTGCACACATACGGTGTCATCTATCCGGCAGGGCTTCGCCGTCCAGAACTAGTTCCCACCGGAACCCAGACAGCCTTTCGGCTCTACAAAACTATTTCGCGGGGAGGGAGAGAGAAGCCAGATCATGCATGGCTTGTGTGAGAGAGTTGGAGTGGAGTTGGAGAGCACCTCTTCTCCTCCTTATATAGTGGTGGAAGGGGTGGAGGGGGCTGAAATTCAGCCCACTAAACATGCACCCACCAAACAAGGAAAACATGTTCCCACCAAACATGGAGAAAACATGTTCCCTTGTCCATGGTGTTCCCCCAAGGGGCCCCACCTTCCTCCCAACACTCTCCACCATTTGTGGGGGCTGCCCCCCACCATGGGGGGCCCCCCCAACATTTTGTCCAGCCACAAGGGGCTGCCCCCTAAAGGGGGCGCCCCAAAAAACAGCCCAAAAACAGCCCCCACGATCCGTGGGATCTTGTCCCCTCACGCTGGGACAAGATGTTTTCCGCGACTATTATTTCTAAAAAATTCCGGAAGGTCCCAGAACATTTCCGGCACCCTCTAAAATTATCTGGACGCGCTCTGGAACATTTCCAGTATGGTGGTTTAATTTAAAACCATCTTTGTTTACCCGGTAAACAACTCCGGCAGCTCCGAAACTTTTTTTCTGTTTTTTCTCCAGAAATTACCAGACCAATCTGGCAACCTCCAAAACATTCCCGGTGCTTGCCGAAACCTTTTTGGATCAATGGTTTTATCTGAAACAACTTTTCGGTTTTACCGAAACTTTTTCGGTGTTCTCTCCGGAACTTTTTCGTTGTCTCTGAAACTTTTCCAGTGACTTTCTCTCGGACTCCTTGTCTAGTATTCAGCAGATAGATGACCCTTAAGCGTGTGACCCTATAGGTTCGGTGAAGTATAGACATGACCGGAACACTTTCCGATCAATGATCAGCATCGGAGCCGTGGACACCCATATTGACCCCTATACCCACACGAATGAATATTCGAGTGAACCTCCAGTTGCCGTGTGCTATTCCTGTTGCTTCGCGATATGTTACAAATACCCGAGGTGAGACATGTTGGCATTCCCGTGGATCAACAGCTTGTCCACTATGCTAGTTACCTCGTTACCGGTATTGTTCTCTTTTCTCGTTACCGTGTTCTGGCATCCCCGTGATCAAATCACAAAGTGTCTGGCCAGACGATGATGGATACCGTAACACCGAGAGGGCCCAGAGATATCTCTCCATCGTCGGAGGAGCAAATCCCAATCTTGAGCTATCAAGTTACTTGACATACTTTCCCATGAACCCGTAAGCCGCCGTAATAGCCATCCATTTACGGATGACGTTTAACAAACCCCAAAGTTCATGAAGCAAGCATGAAGAAACTCGATACTCTCATGGTCTAAGGAATCATGCAAACGTTAACCATCTCTGTGTTATTAACCATTAACTTGTGACGAATGTAACTCATAGCATAACATCAATTCGGGTCGATTCAACACAAATGTTCTTCTAACATTGTGCCCTCAAAGTTGCTGGCATAGACATGCCCATGATAAGGAAAACAGAACCATCATGCAACACTTGAGCTAGTCTTAGAGGCCAGACTAGGAATACATTTTATCATTTATTATTCCACACGTGCATATGAGTCTTCCTCCGAGCCTCGTTTTATTTGTAGACTCGAGAACCATAGCAGTTATAGCATGGAACATAAACCTAATTATGAACAGGGAGATAATCAATAACATTTATTATTGCCTCTAGGGCATATCTCCTACAGACTCCCACTTGCACTAGAGTCAATAATCTAGTCAATGCTAATGCACTTTACACCTGTGGCACACTGGTGTAAATATGCTTCGCTTGTGGTATAGCCTGAATGTCCAACGGATCTGACGACTTCAGCTCCGTGTGTATCTTTGCATATCCTCGCGTTTTCACGCTTTCACAAAATTCATATTTTGTGTGGACTTGGCTTGGTATGTATGTGAATCACAGGTCGAACCTGGATTCCTCAGACTGAGTTATGGAGCAACTACTTGCAGTAGTGTCCCATTGACAAAAGCCATCTTGGAACCATACTAAGTTCATGAATGAACTATATGATTCAACATCTTATTTGTCACTTTAAAGGCGGCAACATACTTCACCTCTGTTATAGAATTCGCCACAGTAACTTGTTTGGAACATTTTCCAACTAACTGTGCCACCACATTGTGTGTTACACAAAAACCCTTAATTTAAATTGAAAATCGCTTGGAGCATGGATGAAGACTGTATCGATGTAACCTTTTACAACGAACTCTTCATGATCTCCGCTTGCGAGAAAACATGTCATCAGTGCTACTATAGTACTCAATGACCCTTTGTCCCATGATCAGTACTTTTGATCACCTTGGTATCCATACTCGCAACACCTTGGGAGTATTGGACATATCTAGTTGTTTTACAAACCATGGAATACATGATTAATCCAAACATGAAGGTGTGTGGAATCTCCATCATGTATTTTACTCATCAGTGTTTTGAGACACCGAGTCTTGTAAAAACTCTTTCCATGTGACTTCGGCAAGAATCACTCCTTGGTGTTTTAAATGCTAAAAGGTTTTAGCACCTTGTCAATATGTATTCATTGCTTAGCCCCATTAGGTAAATCTATCTCCATAGATCATCATGCCTAATATTGAGGCTATTTAGCCTAAGCACTTCATCAAAAAACTATTTTCAAACGAAGTCCTAATTCGTGTCAAGAAATTTATATCCAATTACCAATGTGTCAAGCACACAAGGTTTTTAGAAATATTATTATGCTCCCACTTACTTTCTTGAATTACAAGCATCTTCGTTACCCATTGATGAAGTCAAACCCCTTTGACCATTTCATCAAAACACGAAGATTCCGACTCCATTTTGCTCTCTTCTGTCCATCGCTGGAACTCTGAAGTTTGCATACCTACTAGCATCCTCTGGATCGACAAATTACTTTGGACTGTATCACATACAAGTCCTAGGTTTTATTTCCATCAAATGGAAATCCTTTTGTCATCCATGTTTCATATCTCATGATTGAAATATGTATTAATTGCTAGTTCAACCCGAACCGACTTTAAGCATCGCTACGGTGAGACAATCTCATCGTAGTCAACTCTTTGAACTTGTTATTGCAACAAGTCGAGCTTTATGGATAAAACATTTTTATCCGTATCAGTTTTAAGTTCCATAAATATTCGTTAGACTCTAAGTCTTCCGAAAGGTGTATCAAGGTTTTAATCTTGAATCACATATGTGGAAACTAACTTGGGTTGCATTGGCATTTAGCCAATTCCGGAGTCAGGGCCCATCAACGCTTCCTTGTGTATCGTAGGTATATTGTTGTCTAACAACAATATCTCGTTTGCGCACCTGAGAGGTTTGCACGAGCCTTGCCTACGTGGTTCAGCTGCAAGTTCGACCGAAGTCCATACATTTTATTGTAGAGACTTCCGTATCAGTCGCAGTAGGAAACTCTGGAATTACTTCCAAGGTCTCTTTCCTTTGACCTGATGACGAAGATACTGGTTATCTCGTCGAGTTGCACTTTCCTCCCACTCACCTTTTGTAAGAACTATTCTCTTTAAAGGCATACCGTTTTGTGACGAAAACCTTTGCCTCGGTATAGTGGTGGGGGAATACCCAATGACTTGGGATAACCTACAAAGTAGCACTTGTCTGATTTGGAATAGGTTTGTAACCTTTTACACAAGCCCCATATTCCAAATGTTAAGAAAAGATATAACATGGTTGGGCGTACCATACCATTGCATCATTTCAACAGACCTGATGAAGCTCTTTTCAGTGTAAAAGCCGCAGTCTCTAAAGCATCACTTTTAAAAGGGATAATGCCAAATTTATTTATGTCATCTTTGATCTCACCATATCATAAATGGTTCGATTACATCTTCACGGACTTTCCACTTGCAGTGGTGTTCCGGGAGGTGCAAGTTATGAAACCCCTTTCACAACTCATCAGACATTCGCTAAACTTGTAACTCAAATATTTCTTTCTGCAATCGAATTGTAGAAACATAATTTTCTTGTTACAATAACTTCTACTTCATATTTGAAAACCTTTCAAATGATTTCAAAAGATCCAGACTTACGTCTCATCAAGTAAATATCCACATATCTACTTGAGTCATTTCTGAAGATAGATAAATCCACTACTTGCAACAACCTTTATCGGACTACACACATCAAATGTATGATCACCAATAAGTTTGTTGTCCGTTCCTTATGGCCTGTGAACGGTATTTCAGTCACTTCTCTTTTCGGAGGAAAGTTGCAAGTGTCAGATGATTCAAAATCAAACGACTTCAAAATCCATCATAATGGAATTTATCCATGCGGGTTTCTCCAATGTAACCAAATGCAGTGCCACACTTGTGTGGTATTCTTTTAGTCTTGCGACATTTAGCGTCAGTGTTATGGATGTATCATATTACCATCAATATTCATAACATACATCCCATCTAGGATGGAAGCATGGCCCTTCATGTTATTCATAATACTGAACAACAATTGTTGTTTTTATGAACAACTCTTTTGCAACAAACATTGTGCAATGGGCTAGAGTGTATGAAACTCTAAAATGAATTATGAAAGTAAACCCAGAGGTAATGTATTATTATCAATATTCATAACATACATCTCATTCATAATGAAAGTATGGCCCTTATGTTATTCATAACATCGAACATCAAAAGTTCTCTTATAAACAACCTTCTTGCAAGATACCTTATGCAATGGGCTAGAGTTTGTGAAACTCCAAATGAATTATAAAAATAAATACAGACGGTAATACACCGATGGAAGGTATAGTAACATTTACTATGTTCTCTGTGTATACCTAAAACTCATTTCTGGCTAGTCTTTCAGGCCATAGTAGTTCTTACATCGAGTTGCAACAGAATGCAATCGAGCGGGTATCTTTGTGATTAACTCACAATACCCAAAAATTAGTGATTAACATGTTTAACCATAATTCCCAAGAACTATATCTTTGACCAGCCTTCTATACATCAAAAACTTGTATGACATTCATACATGAGCTGGATATTCCAGTCTTCTTTCCTTTTTGCCATTATACTTCTAACAGTTTAACTTTTAGTATTTCTCCTACTCTCAGAAGAAGCACCGAACTTAAGAGTGGCGTTAGCCCCGGACTTCCTAGGTGTGTAAGTCACACTAACATCCTTCAGACACTTCCTTTCTCTTTAAGTTGTTGTTTTATTCACCTTTCATCATATGACAGGCGTTCTTCTGGATCCCTCTCTTATCAGTCTAATGCATAGTAAACTCCTTTACTAATAGTTTGCAAACAAACATTGCTTTGGATATCTCATATCTTTTAGCCTTTGTCTGTCTCTGAAAATGATTTTCAGTTTCCATGAATATCACATAACTAACCAAACTTTCGAAGTTCAGGTCTCATGGAAGCAAATGTATTGCACTTGACTGAAACGGAATTCTAGCTTTTGGATCGAAGGACGGGAGTCACATGATCCATAGCATAAGCGAGAGAATACCAAAGTATGCGATAGGACAAAGTCCTTCTTGGCACTCTTGAGGACAATCCTCACATTACGTTACCAACCGTAAAGTTTTAACCAGATATTTAACAACTATTCAATTTTAAATAGGGAAGGTGGAAATGTGAGCCATTATTCTACAACTATTATGCATATAACAGTTAGACAGTGTCCACAATTAATTGCACTGAGAATTAAACAAGTTAATTCAACAGTGTGCTCCCACTCAAATCAATATCTCTCATAATTGATTGTGAGTGATTCAAGACCCGCATTTCCATTCAACGCCATTGAACGAGATGAACACTGATGGCGCGAACTTCAATCGGTAGGCAAACTTACCGATCACATCTCTATGTGACTCTTGTTCATCTTTCGATGGGCGTGTTCCGAGCTCAGGGAGATCCTTCCAGAACGTCAAGACAACCAAGTGATCTCGCTGCGATGTGAAATAGAAAGCACGAGAAACCAAAAAAACAACAAAACAGTAAAAAATGAAGAAGAAAAAGGAACTCCTTGCCATCAAAAATAGAGTTCAGTGTAAAAATTGCCATGGTTGCTGATCCGCTGGAGAGAAAATAAAACGCCAGCTACTGATCCAATTTCTCGTCCCCATTGGCCTGGGTAACCTGAAAGAAAAATGCTATGGATTTGCCATGAGACCTTAAATGAATTTGCCATATGACCATAAACTAATTTGCCATGTTATGAACAAAAAACCTATAAAAATAGAAAATGTCAAGAATGTGCCATGTGACAATAATAGAATTTGCCATATGAAAAAATGAATTTGCCATGTGACGAAAAATGGAATTTGCCGTATGAACAAAAAAAATGAATTTGCTATGTTATGAAGACGCAGAAGAATAATTTGCCATTATACATGGCAAAAATTGGTATGAAAACCTATGTAAATCACGGCAAAAATGCCTTGGCTGGAAAAAAACTAAAGTGGAGCACGAATTTTCCGTGGCCGAAAACATCATTACGTCATTTTAATCATGTTACGTTATTTTGTCATACACCAAAACAAAATTAGGACCAAAATTATGATGGCAGATGCATATTTTAAATTGCCATGCTTATATAAAAGAAATTTGCCATGTATAAAACAAAGTACAATTAATACATTGCCATGGCAGAATGTATATAAAAAATTGCCATGGCAAATGTATATAAAAATTTGCCATGGCATTTTCACTTAAAATGCCATGCTTTGCAATGGCATTTTAAGTTTTTGAACTTGACATGGCAAATGTTGTAAGATTTTGCCATGGCAAGAAGTTGTAAGATTTTGACGTGGCAAATTTTGAACTAATGATATGGCAAAAAATATAAGATTTTTGCCATGGAAAGTTTTTGTAGTGGTCGTGGGGACTTAGGATGGAACCATGGCAAATTTTGAATTGATGGCATTGCAAAACTTGTAAGATTTTTGCCATGGCAAGTTTTTATATTGGATTCATCACAAAAAGTTCCAAGATTTTTTTTGCCATGACTACATTTGCCATGTTATGAAGCATGAATTTGCCATGCCCCATAAACTACAATTGCCATGCCCCGTAATAAATAAATTTGCCATGTATGAAGTATGAATTTAACATGGTTCAAATAAAAAATATGCCATGACGATGAAGATTTCTTTGCCATGGTTAAGAAAGTTGTCATGGCAAAAATGTCATGACCAATGGCTGCATGTAAAAAAGGAACAAATTATGAAGAAAGAATTGCCATGGCAAGTTCATTAAAAAAATTGCCATGGTACTTTTAATTAAAATTTTCATGTTCGAATAAGAAAAATGCCGTGTATGAAAAAAACAAAAAAAAGACGAACATAGAATTGCCATGGTAGATTCATAGTAAAAGATTTGCCATTTGTGTTTAAATTAAATTTGCCATGTATGATAAAGTAAAATTGCCATGGCAAAAATGAAGGTGAATTTGCCAAATGGAAAAAAGAAAAAATTGCCATGTTTGAAAAGCAACGAATCGTGGCCCAAAATAAAAAAGTTAAATTGCCATGTTGTAAACACTAGAGTTGCCATATTGTCTAGAAAAAGAATAAATTTGCAAAAAAAAAAAAAAAAATTGGCATGGTCCATGAAATTAAGTTGCCATGCTCTATTAGCTTAGTCAAATGATGTCATTCCCTAGAAATTTGTCATGGGATGAATTCCAAAAAATTCTGCCATGGCAATTGAACCAGAATTTTGCCATGGCAAAAAACTCAAAGCATTTATGTCCATGGCAACTACTAGTATCAAAAAACTGCCATGTTTTTTGCCATGGCAACTACTCATATTAAAAACGGCCATGTTTTTTTGCCATGTCCAATGTAGTTCACTTGTTTCCTCCCTAAACCATGTTCTTTCTAAGCAAAATACATGGCAAGAAATGCAGTGGGGTGTGCATATCAAACTTGTCATCACGTCATACCGGGAATGTGCGTGGCAACTACAGATTATCCATGCAAAAATTGTAAAACCAATATCTAAGATTGCAGTATGAAACCTAGCGGGATCGTGCTCATCCCAGGCCCGTAGAAGAACTCGAGCTGGCGGCCATGGCAGATGAGGAAAAGATTGTGTGGCTACTGGGAGACAGCGGAATACCTGAGCTCGCGACGAAATCCGGCGAGCAGTTCCCCATCGGCGACACGCACGAAGAAGACAGCGTCCATGCCGACGAGCAGCTCCGCCGCAAGTAGCAGGGCCTCATCCACCTCCTGGCCCAGCTGCGCCTCATGCCGATGGTGAAGCGCGGTAGCTCGTCATTAACCTCTGCCCACCTCCGTGGCCTCTCCCTCGGACCCCTCCGTCCCGGTGACCATCTCCCTGATGGCGCAGTACATGAAGACGACAATGTTCCCCCCGACGACAAGTAGCTCGGCCGCGAGACGCATGACCTCGCTCACCTTCTGGTCGAGCTCTGCCTCCCCTGCCGCCGACGAATCGCTGCTGAGCACCCTTTCCACCAGATCAAGCGAGAACGGTGGGGAAGAGCGGAGGGCGCCGTTCCTGGCGGCACCGTCGTCACAGGCAGGGAACGAGCGCCAACACCGAGGATAGTAGCAGGGGTGGCCATCGTCGTCGAATGCATCGCCCCCATCTCCTTCCCGCCGCTCCTCACCGCCAGCGCGCGCGTCGCCGGAGCCGCCGAGCAGGAGCGCTTGGGAGAGCCGCGCGCGCGTCCATGAGCAGCTCCTCCGTCACGGGGTCTGAGTAGGCCACCGATGCAGCCACCGGCACGAGCTCCTCTCACCATGGTCTCTGAAAATTCCGCCGCACGAGCTCGAGAGGAAGGGGAGAAAGTGAACCCCCGGGAGGAGTGGATGGGGAAGTGGATAAGATTTGTGCAGTAGCACGTCTGTTCAGCCCGAACATGAACCAAAGATGACGTGGCACTGTATCACCGCTTTAAAAATCATGAATCGTGATGGAGGGCCATAAAAGTGTTCGGGCGGGGATGCTACACACCACACGTGTGGGCATTATCCTTTGGGAAAAAATATTCCAATCAGTCAATTAAGAGTGCTTGGTTCCCCTATACTTGTGGGTCATCAGCCTCCAACCACCAAGCCAGCACAGGATGCACCTTCTTCCAGCTGTCACCTGCGTAGACAACCGTCGGCGCGTACTCCCGGACAACAAAACCTCCCTGCTCCACCGTGACGTCAGGGAGAATGCTGCAGCAACGGGGGCAAAACAGAAGGAGAGACACACCTGAAGCGGTCGCCGACGCCTCGCCGAGACCATCCACTAACGCCGTCGATCTGAAGGATAGCCAAACACACGATGTCATCAACTCCGAGACGTCACCATGAAGGACACCACCGGTGTAGGAGAGGTATTGAGACAGATTTATTTGTCCGGGCACCGCTCCCACGACCCGAACGACGCACCATGACCTACAAAACCAAACCCTAACTACAGAGCGAAAGAACGGGGTCCCCGCTCCCTTGTGCCGCCAGAGCAGCAGTCGAAGGGAGAGGGAACCAGCCCTGGCTGGTGTAGATCGGAGGTAGAGGATCGCCTCCCTATTCGCCTTCATGTTGCGGCGGGCTGGCTACAGACAGGTCTGTCCCTGAAAGTTAATCTTTAACGGCATTTACAGTAGTATATAGTCAGCATCCTGTAAGGTGTGCCAAGTAGGTTTTTTAACAACGTGGAATAAGGACAGCAGAGAGAGGTGGTGTCCATCTGTAGAAATAAAGGCGATCGGTTCGAACAAAATTCGCTGCCTCTCAACGCCCTTTTTGCTGTTGTATGAATAGGTCGTCTATATTGAATTCCTACAAAACCTCGTGTTCTATTTTCGAGATTTTTTTTAACATGGTCTCTCTTGCCTTCTCTTTCACATGAGAGATAAGAGCATATAATAGATCTGAACCGTTGATTACATTAAGTGGTGGGTCTGATAAACTCTTACCTTCTTATCTCCCATGTGAAAAATGAGAGGAGGTAAGAGGAACCATGTTAAAATTGCAAAACTCATCATGCGCAAAACCAAAAATTCAGATCGTGGGTGTGCTCTGGATAGTTTTGTTCTCAAAACTTGTGATAGTTATGATGGATACAATGAGAAGCATTTGCGAGGTCCACCAAATTTGAAATATGCAAACGACTTGATAGCCGCCCAGCCATGGATAACTTATTCGGTAATTAAAAAATTGCCACCAGAAGAAAATTTATCCTTCCCGATGGATCGATGCATCTCTGGTCGCCATGCATCGATCTACCAGCTAATACTCGACACACCAAAACCAAAGAGGACGGCCAACTAGAAATATACTATGTACACATATACTCACGGACGTAGAGCTAACAACAATAGCAAGAGACTCACGGACGCGGCTCGAGAGTTTCATAAGGAAAAAAAATATTCTAATCAGTCAATCTAGAGTGCTTGGTTGTTGTAGGGCTCAGTCAGCTAATTGGCTTGGATCTGTTTCAACTTAATAATTGGCAACCTTAGCACATGACCAGGAATCCAGCATTACTTACTTCTCATTCAGAAGTCAGAACACATTAGTAATAGGGGGTAATGTTTATACCTGGCCGACTGGCCGAGTTTTGGTTGGGTCGCGCGCGGGACGTGGGATCTAATCTGATCCAACCAATCACATCGCCTCTCGCGTAGGCCGACTCCTCCTTATCTCTTATGAATCGTCGCCAACCACCCATCTTCCCCTCGCAGCTGCCATGGCCACTACCTCCGACTCCAGGCCATGGCCGCTACCTTCGGCGCCAGACCATGGCCACGCCCACCCCTGGCGACGCCGCTGCTCGGACAAGCACGCCTATACCAGATGCGGTTGCGAAGGTCGTTGGTGTCGGAAATCGGCAGGACTGCGTGGGTTTGAATCGTGGCTGCTCACCGGGGGATGGCGAGCTACGTCGTAGACGTCGAAGCATGCATCAACCGGATGGCGACGGGTAGCTGGAACAATGGACAGGCAGAGCTTCAAACGGTGTGCACGAGAGCTGCCATCTTGGACGGCAAGCAAGGTGACCGCGAACTGCGAGGACGGCGGCGCTACAACCGGTGTCACAATTTGCTACAACCGCCATTCCACTCAGCTACAACTGGCGTCGCGTTTTGCTAAATCGCACCGCAATCGTATATTTGCTACATGCTACAACCAGTGTCGTAAGTTGCTACAACCAGCGTCCCATCCGACTACAACCGGCACTGCGTTTTGCTACATCGAACGGCCGTCGCATTTTTTGCTATAATTGGCGTCACGCGTCCTGCATCAACAAGCATCAGAAATTGCTAGAACCGACATGACCGCAAGCTGCGATGGCTCAGCGGTGAGACATTTTTGCTGGAGCTGACGCTCGAAATTGCTGGAACGGGGAGAGCGAGAGGTTGCAAGCGTGCGGTGCACTCGACGAGCTGCGAGGGCGGCAACCAGAGACAAGGACGGGCTGCGAGGGTGGCGACCAGAGACAAGGACGGGCGGCGACCAGAGATAAGGATGGCCGGCGAGGGGTGGCGTCGGGAGAACGGGTGTGGCCGGCGAGATGAAAGAGACGACGAGATGCAGGGGGTCCTTTGTATGTGTGCATTGACGAAGACGACAGGGCATCAGACGGTTCCCATCAACCAAATCAGAGGGATGCGGGCTGACCCGCCCAAATTTGGGCCGGTCGACCAGCGCCTATAACCCGCCTTAGTAATACATAACTTTATTTTCTTATTAGCATGTAGAACATGCAAAAACTTGAAATGACATTTGTTGTTGAACAAAGGTAGTACTTAATACAGATGACATTTAGAAATACACGATACAAACATTGGTCATAATTTGATCACAAATTTTCATGGTACCCATGATACCACATAGTTATATCTGCAGTGTATCAATAACCATCGTTCCTTGAGAGAAATGCTCATAGAGCTCGGCAATGTAGTCCTTCACCTTCACTTTCATGTACAATGCTGGTCTCTTCTCATCGATCAGCTGAGCTGATGGCTCGATTTCTCTCTCATGGTCAACAGAATAGTCTAGAGCCACCGATAGCCTCTCTTTCTTTGCATTTGTCACGACCCTATGCACAGGGCTCTTGAAGAACCCGTTGCTCATTATCTATGCAACAAAACATTTAACTCAATCAGCGCAAGACCTTAGAAACTTTGACAAAATGAATTTTTTATCCGAGTAACCTGGCGTGTAACTTTGATTGTTTTGTTCATTATGGATATGCTATCAAACACTATAAATTTGTTATACCATGAAAGTATTTTTCATGAAAAACTCAAACGGTAACGTTCTAACCTGACCAAACAAAATAGTGTAGTTTATAGAAAAAAAACGTACCTCAGTCTGATCTCCTATAATGACCAGAAGTGTGTGAGGTACGATCGGTACATCCCACCACACCCCATCTCTTAGAACTTGCAGGCCACCGACGCTGTCATCGACCATGAGAAGTGTAAGAACGGTTCCATCGCAGTGAGGCTTGAGACCAAATACAAGGTCTGGCCTTGGACACTCTGGGTAGTAGCTGCATCTCACGTTAGTTTCAGCCTTCTCCCCAAGCTGGTCCACAAAGTAGTCATCACCGTCAAGATGCAGCAGCTTCGCCATTGCCCGGAGCAGATCATCCTTCACTCCCCCACATTTTTTCGTGAACTCGTGCAGAATATCCCTGCAAAGACAACAACATATGAGCTTATGATCCTTAAAGCCCAAGCCAGGAGATTTAGGTAGTGATATCTCTGATCAATAGGTGACCTGAAGTTTTCAGGATGTGTTGGCCAGAGGGCGATGCGCCTCTCAGCCTCGGGCTCCACCTTGAGGTAGAGGCGGTCAGACCAGTCCAGGATCTGGTCCGGCGACCTCACCCGGTCGTTCCCGTAGCCCTCAAACTGGAACTGCTCACCACCGATTAAGTTGGTGTACTTTTTCTTGTCTTCGAGTGGCCGCTTGAAAAACTCCCTCGACGCAATCATCATGCCGTCCATCATGGTGGTTTCTACACCATGGTTACTGAGCTGCATTCAGGCACATACATATAAGCAAGATGAGTATGAGCGCTTGGTCTTGTACCAAAATGGAGTACTACCAAGTACCAAGTACCATCTGCAGATATGATTGTTACTTACCAGGAAGAGGCCCCATGACTCGAGCGCTGCTCGAAGCTTCGAAGCCTCATCGGTGGCTGCACCGTCCTTCGTGAAAAGGCGGCAGAGGTCGATGACAGGGATAGGTGCTGTGATGGCTGTGGCGAGCTGCTGGTCGTGGTGCCCGTGTACCACATACTGGGCTGGCACCTCAGGCTTGCCAAGGACGTTGGCAAGCTCCTGCACCGTAATTGCTCTCGCTTCTCCCATGCTTCCCATAGTTGCACTTGCACGACCTTCACGTATACTTTATGGGCCTTATTGTAAGAGGGAGTACCAAACAGAAGAGTTTGAAATTTATTCTGATTCCACTTAAAAATCAGATTGATACTGCAAATAAGACACACGGGTAAAATAGGTATGATTTGCACAGTTGAGAGGCAACACTAAATCTCATGCATATGAAGCTTAGATAAGGAACTGCCAAACGAAATTACCTGCAATAATCAGTTGGAGAGATCAGAGATGGATCTTTGATCAATTCCTCGGGTCAGCACTTGTGCTCTACAACAAGTAATGCAACTTAGCTGTGGAAGTACCAAAGCATGGAGCTTTGTTTATATAGACTATTGGAGCAACAGGTAACACCTCTAACATTGTAAAAAATGACAAAAGGACTTCATAGCCGGCCAGACATGGATAAATTATTGGGTAAATAGAAGATTAGCACCGCCGACAGAAAATCTAGTCTTCCTCATGCACATGCTCTTCCCAAAGGATCTATGCATCTGGTCACAGCCTTGGCTCAATGGTTGAGTAGCCCTGGATTAATTATTGGCTAAATAGAAGATTACCGCCCACAGAAAATCTAGTCTTCCCCATGCACATGCTCTTCCCAAAGGATCTATGCATCTGGTCACAGCCTTGGCTTAGTGGTGGGGCATGCGGTTGTGCAGCCTAACAACCCGAGTTCAATTCCTAGAATTGCCAGGTGATGCACTGAGCACTACTGGATCAGGGGCCAGTGCCGACGGCCATATATAAGCCGACGGCCCCCGTCGGCCTACTCCAGGATATGCCGACAGCCGGATCCAGGCCGTCGGCGTACAAAGGCCGTCGAGCTATCCCAACCTATGCCGACGGCCCCCGTCGGCACAGATTAGCCGTCGGCTTAGCCCAACCTACGCCTACAGCGGCCGTCGGCATACATGAGCCGTCGGCATAGTTGCGGGCCCGGCGGCCCCGCTCGTGACGGGCGGCTAACGGCGTCCGATCTATGCCGACGGCCTCGACGGGCGGCCGTCGGCATAGAGGCGCGTGCCACGTCATCGATCCGAGGCGCACCGACCATCATCTATGCCGACGGCTGCCGTCGGCATAGATGCCACGTCATCGATCCGCGGCGCGCCGTCCATGTGCCCCTGGCCTCAGCCATGCCGACGACTTTGCCGTCGGCATAGTTTTTTTTTTGCTTTTCATATAGAATTTTTTTGTTCTTTTATGTATTATTATTTAATTAACTTACATGTAGCATGTGTTAATATAAGCCTAAATACCTTACTTTTCGATTATATACAGAGGCCGACACGTGGAGAGGGGAAACGGCCGCATCGGGGCTATACGGAGGGGACGTTACTCCCAAGTGTTTATATGGGATGACCTACCACAATCGGGTGGTGTGGTGGCGTCTCTGAAGAGGCGGCACGCGTCTCCGGGGTGTGGCCCCCCTCACGGACGGCGCCGCCGCCGGCAACTGGAGGGGGGAAACGGAAGCGTCGGGTCTACACGGAGGGGATGTTGCTGTGGGTTTGGCCCGGATGTTGCTCCCAGGTGTCCCTATGGGCTGACCTAACACAACCGAGTGGAGAGGTCCACTGGTCCAAGCCCGTCCATAGGAAGTCAAAGGGCTAGATCTGTGGTCAACCGCTCAGGGTAGGAGGGAGGGGGACGGGGGGGGGGGGGGGGGGGTGGGGGGGTAGCAACCACGGAGCGTCGCACCGGGCCCTCATACATGCGGGGGGGTGGGTGCATGGTGAAGAGGCGGCACGCGTCTCCGGGGTGTGGCCCCCCTCACAGACGGCGCCGCCGCCGGCACTGGAGGGGGAAGGAAAGACGCGTGGGTCTACACGAAGGGGATGTTGCTAGGGTTTGGCCCGGATGTTGCTCCAGGTGTCCTATGGGCTGACACCTAACACACCGGGTGGAGAGGTCCACTGGTCAAAGCCCGTCCGTGGGAGGTCAAAGGGCTAGATCTCGTGGTCAACCGCTCAAGGGTTAGGCGGGACGGGGGCCCTGGGGGGTAGCAATGCCACCGGAGCGTCGCACCGGGCCCCATACATGCGAGGGGTGGGTGTGGCATGTCTGAAAAGGTGGCACGCGTCTCCGGGGGTGTGGCCCCCCTCACGGAAGGCGCCGCCGCCGGCACTTGGAGGGGGGAAACGGACGCGTCGGGTCTAAAGAAGGGGATGTTGCTGTGGGTTTGGTCCGGATGTTGCTCCCAGGTGTCCCTACGGGGACCTAACACAAACCGGGTGGAGAGGTCCACTGGTCAAAGCCCGTCCGTGGGAAGTCAAGGCTAGATCTCGTGGTCAACCCTCCAGGGTTAGGCGGACGGGGGCCCTGGGGGTAGCAATGACACCGGAGACGTCGCACTGGGCCCTCATACATGCGGGGGGGGGGGGGTGTGTGGTGTATCTCTGAGAGGCGGCAAGTCTCCGGGTGTGTCCCCCCTCACGGACGGCACCGCCGCCGGCACCTGGAGGGGGGAAACGGACGCTTCGGGTCTACACGGAGGGGATCTTGCGTGGGTTTGGCCCGGATGTTGCTCCCAGGTGTCCCTATGGGCTGACCCTAACACAACCGGGTGGAGAGAGGTCCACTGGACAAAGCCCGTCCGTGGGAAGTCAAAGGGTAGATCTCGTGGTCACGCCGTCCAGGGTTTGCGGGAGGGGCCCTGGGGGAGGTGGGGGTAGCAATGCCAGGAGCGCGCACGGGCCCTCATACATGGGGGGGGGGGGGGGGGGGGGTGGTGGCATGTCTGAAGAGGGCACGCGTTCTCCGGGGTGTGGCCCCCCCCCCCTCACGGATGGAGCCGCCGCCGGCACCTGGAGGGGGGAAACGGAGCGTCGGGTCTACACGGAGGGGATGTTGCTGTGGGTTTGGCCCGGATGTTGCTCCCATGTGTCCCTATGGGCTGACCTAACACAACCGGGTGGAGAAGGTCCACTGGTCAAAGCCCGTCCGTGGGAAGTCAAAGGGTAGATTCGGTCAGCGCTCCAGGGTTAGGCGGGGGAGGGCGGCGGGAGGTGATGGGGAGAATAGCGCAAGGAGTGTGCACGGGCCCTCATACACGGGGGGGGGGGGGGGGGTGTGTGGTGGCATGTCTGAAGAGGCGGCACGCGTCTCCGGGGTGTGGCCGCCCTCACGGACGGCGCCACCGCGGCACCTGGAGGGGGAAACGGAGCGTCGGGTCTACAGCAGGGGATGTGTGTGGGTTTGGCTGGATGTTGCTCCCAGGTGTCCCTATGGCTGACCTAACACAACGGGTGGAGAGGTCCACTGGTCAAAGCCCGTCCGTGGGAGGTCAAAGGGCTAGATCTCGTGGTCAACCGCTCAGGGTAGGCGGGACGGGGGCCCTGGGGGGGTAGCAATGCCACCGGGCGTCGCACCGGGCCTCATACATGCGGGGGGGGGTGTGGGGCATGTCTGAAGAGGCGGCAACGTCTCCGGATGTGGCCCCCCTCACGGACGGCGCCGCCCGCGACCACTAGGAGGAGGGAAACGGCGTCGGTCTACAAGAGGGGATGTTGCTGTGGGGTTTGGCCCGGATGGTGCTCCCAGGTGTCCCTACGGGCGACCTAAACACAACCGGGTGGAGAGGTCACTGGTCAAAGCTCGTGGGAAGTCAAAGGGCTAGATCTCATGGTCAACCGCTCCAGGGTTAGGCGGGACGGGGGCCCTGGGGGGTAGCAAGCCACCGGGAGCGTCGCACCGGGCCCTCATACATGCGGGGGGGGGGGGGGGGGGAGGGTGTGGTGGCATCCTGAAGAGGCGGCACGCGTCTCCGGGGGTGTGTCCCCCTCACGGACGGCGCCCGCCGCCGGACCTGGAGGGGGGAAACGGACGCGTCGGGTCTACACGAAGGGGATCTTGCAGTGGGTTTGGCACGGATGTTGTTGCTCCAGGTGTCCCTTGGGCTGACCTAACCAACCAGGTGGAGAGGTCCACTGGTCAAAGCCCGTCTGTGGGAGTCAAAGGGCAGATCTCTGGTCAACCGCTCCAGGGTTAGCGGACGGGAGGGCCCTGGGGGGGGGGGGGGGGTAGCAATGCCACCCGGAGCGTCGCACCGGGCACATACATGCGGGGGGGGGTGTGGTGGCATGTCTGAAGAGGCGGCACGCGTCTCCGGGTGTGGCCCCCTTCACGGACGGCGCCGCCGCCGGCACCTGGAGGGGGGAAACCGACGCGTCGGGTCTACACGGAGGGGATGTTTGCTGTGGGTTGGCCCAGATGTTGCTCCCAGTGTCCCTACGGGCTGACCTAACACAACTAGGTGGAGAGGTCATCGTCAAAGCCCGTTCGTGGGAAGTCAAAGGGCTAGATCTCGTGGTCAACTACTCCAGGTTAGGCGGGCGGCGGCCCCGAGGGGTAGCAATGCCACCGGAGTGTCGCACTGGGCCTCATACATGCGGGGGGGGGGGGTGTGTGTGCATGTCTGAAGATGCGGCCGCGTTCTCCGGGGAGTGGGCCTCCTCACGGATGGCGCCGCCGCGGCAACCTGGAGAGGGGGAAACGGACGCGTCGGGTCTACACGAGGGGATGTTGTGTGGGTTTGGCCCGGATGTTGCTCCCTAGTGTTCCCTGGACTGACCTAAGACAACCGGGTGGAGAGGTCCACTGGTCAAAGCCCGTCCGTGGGAAGTCAAAGGGCTAGATTTCGTGTCAACCGCACCAGGGTTAGGCGGACGGGGGGCCCTGGGGGGTCAGCATGCCATCGGAGCGTCGCACCGGCCCTCATACATGCGGGGGGGGGGTGTGGTGGATGTCTGAAGAGAGCGGCCGCGTCTCGGGATGTGGCCCCCCTCACGGACGGCGCGCCGCCGGCACCTGGAGGGGGAAACGGACGCGTCGGGTCTACACGGAGGGGATGTTGCTGTGGGTTTGTCCCGGATGTTGCTGCCATGTGTCCCTCTGTGCAGACCTAACACAACCGGGTGGAGAGGTCCACTGGTCAAAGCATGTCCGTGGGAAGTCAGAGGGCTAGATCTCGTGGTCAACCGCTCCAGGGTTAGGCGGGACGGGGGCCCTGGGGAGAAGCAATGCCACCGGAGCATCGCACCGGGCGCTCATACATGCGGGGTGGTGTGGTGGCTTGTCTGAAGAGGCGGCACGCGTCTCCGGGGTGTGGCCCCCCTCACGGACGGCGCCGCCGCCGGCACCTGGAGGGGGGAAACGGACGCGTCGGGTCTACACGGAGGGGATGTTGCTGTGGGTTTGACCCGGATGTTGCTACCAGGTGTCCCTATGGGCTGACGTAACACAACCGGGTGGAGAGGTCCACTGGTCAAAGCCCGTTCGTGGGAAGTCAAAGGGCTAGATCTCGTGGTCAACCGCTCCAGGGTTAGGCGGGACGGGGGCCCTGGGGGGTAGCAATGCCACCAGAGCGTCGCACCGGGCCCTCATACATGCGGGGGGTGTGCTGGCATGTCTGAAGATGTGGCACGCGTCTCCGGGGTGTGGCTCCACTCACGGACGGCGCCGCCGCCGGCACCTGGACGGGGGAAACGGACGCGTCGGGTCTACACAGAGGGGATGTTGTGTGGGTTTGGCCGGATGTTGCTCCAGGTGTCCTTATGGGCTGACCTAACACAACCGGGTGGAGAGGTCCATGGTCAAAGCCCGTCCATGGGAAGTCAAGGGCTAGATTATCGTGGTCAACCGCTCCAGGGTTAGGCGGGACGGGGGCCATGGGGGGTATAGCAATCACCGGCAGCGTCGACCAGGGCCCTCATACATGGGGGGGGCTGTGGTGGCATGTCTGAAGAGACGGCACGCGTCTTGGGGTGTGGCCCCCCTCACGGACGGCGCCGCCGCCGGCACTTGGAGGAGGGAAATGGACGCGTCGGGTCTACAAGAGGGGATGTTTGCTGTGGTTTGGCCGGAGTGTTGCTATGTGTCTATTGGCAGACCTAACACAACCGGGTGGAGAGGTCCACTTGTCAAAGCGTGTCCGTGGGGAGTCAAAGGTCTAGATCTCGTGGTCAACCGCTCTAGGGTTAGGCGGGACGGTGGTCCTGGGGGTTGCCCAATCCATGGGAGCGTCGCACCAGGCCCTCATAACATGCGGTTGGGTGTGGTGGCATGTCTGAAGAGGCGGCACGCGTCTCCGGTTGGTGTGTGCGCTCCCTCAACGGACGGCGCAGCCGCCGGCACCTGGAGGGGGAAAACGGACGCGTCGGGTATACCGAGGAGGAGGGGATGGTTGCTATGGGTTTGGCCCAGATTTGCCCAGGTGTGCCTATGGGCTGAACTAACACAACGGGTGGGAGGAAGGTCCACTGGTCAAAGCCCGTCCGTGGGAAGCAAAGGCAGATCCGTGGTCAACCGTAAGGGGAGGGGGACGGGGGCACTGGGAGTGTTTTTTGGTAGCAATGCCACGGAGCGTCGCACCAGGCCCTCATACATGCGAGGGGTTGTGGTGGCATGTCTGAAGAGGGGCGGCACGCGTTTCGGGGTGTGGCCCCCTCCTCACGGACGGCGCCGCAGCGGCACCTGGAGGGAGGGAACTGGACCGCCGGGTCTAAGGAGGGGGGTTGCTTTTGGTTTGGCCCGGATGTGTAGCTCTCAGGTGTCCCTATGGGCTGGACCTAACACAACCGGGTGGAGAGGACCACTGGTCAAAGCCCATCGGGGGAAGTCGAAGGGCTAGATCTCGTGGTCAACCGCTCCAGGGTTAGGGGGGACGGATGTGGCCATGTGGGTGAGCAATGCCACTGGAGCATCGCACTGGGCCCTCATACATGTGGGGGGGGGGGTGTGTTGGCATTGTGAAGAGGCGGCACGCGTCTCCGGGGTGTGGCCTCCCTCACGGACGGCGCAGCCGCCGGCACCTGGAGGGGGAAAACGGACGCGTACGGGTCTACACGGAGGGGATGTTGCTGTGGGTTTGGCCTGGATGTTGCTTCCATGTGTCCCTATGGGCAGACCTAACACAACCGGGGGAGAGGGTCCACTGGTCAAAGCCTGTCCGTGGGGAGTCAACGGGCTAGATCTCGTGGTCAACCGCTCCAGGGTTAGGCGGGACGGGGGCCCTAGGTGGGTGGTAGCAATGCCACCGGAGCGTCGCACCAGGCCCTCATACATGCGGGGTGGTGTAGTGGCATTTCTTAAGAGGCGGCACGTGTCTCCGGGGTGTGGCCCCCTCACGGATGGCGCCGCCGCCGGCACCTGGAGGGGGGAAGGAACGGAACGAGTGGGTATACGGAGGGGATGTTGCTATGGGTTTGGCCCGGATGTTTCTCCCAGGTGTCCCTATGGGCTGACCTACAACACAACGGGTGGAGAGGTCCACTGGTCAAAGCCCGTCCGTGGGAAGTCAAAGGGCTAGATCTCGTGGTTAACAGCTCAAGGGTTAGGCGGACGGGGCCCTGGGGGGGTAGCAATGCACCGGAGCATCGCACCGGGCCCTCATACATGCGGGGGGAGTGTGGTGGCATGTGAAGAGGCGGCACGCGTCTCCGGGTGTGGCCCGCTCACGGACGGCGCCGCCGCGGCACCTGGAGGAGGGAAACGGACGCGTCGGGTCTACATGGAGGGGATGTTGCTGTGGGTTTGGCCCGGATGTTGGTCCAGGTGTCCCTATGGGCAGACCTAACACAACCGGGGGGAGAGGTCCACTGGTCAAAGCCTGTCCGTGGGGAGTCAAAGGGCTAGATCTCGTGGTCAACCGCTCCAGGGTTAGGCGGGACGGGGGCCCTAGGGGGTAGCAATGCCACCGGAGCGTCGCACCAGGCCCTCATACAGCGGGGTGGTGGTGGTGGCATTTCTTAAGAGGCGGCACGTGTCTCCGGGGTGTGGCCCCCTCACGGATGGCGCCGCCGCCGGCACCTGGAGGGGGGAAACGGACGAGTGGGGTCTATACGGAGGGGATGTTGCTATGGGTTTGGCCCGGATGTTTCTTCCAGGTGTCCCTAGGGCTGAACTAAACACAACCGGGTGGAGAGGTCCACTGGTCAAAGCCCGTCCGTGGGAAGTCAAAGGGCTAGATCTCGTGGTTAACCGCTCCAGGGTTAGGCGGGAAGGGGGCCCTGGGGTGGGTTAGCAATGCCCCGGAGCGTCGCACCGGGCCATCATACATGGGGAGGTGGTGGTGGCATGTCTGAAGAGGCGGCACGCGTCTCCGGGGTGTGGCCCGCCTCACGGACGGCGCCGCCGCCGGCACCTGGAGGGGGAAACGGACGCGTGGGTCTACATGGAGGGGATGGTCTGTGGGTTGGCCCGGATGTTGGTCCCAGGTGTCCCTATGGGCAGACCTAACACAACCGGGTGGAGAGGCCACTGGTCAAACGCCGTGTGGGAAGTCAAAGGGCTAGATCATCGTGGTCAAACGCTCCAGGGTCAGGCGGGACGGGGGCCAGGGGGGGCGTGCAATGCCCTGGAGCGTCGCACCGGGCCCTCATACATGTGGGGGGGGGGTGTGGTGCATGTCTGAAGAGGCGGCCGCGGTCTCAGGGTGTGGCCCCCCTCACAGGACGGCGCCGCGCCGGCACCTGAGGGGGGAGGAAACGGACGCGTCGGGTCTACACGGAGGGGATGTTGCTGTGGGTTTGCCCGGATTGCTCCCAGGTGTTTCCTATGGGCTGACCAACACAACCTGGTGGAGGGTCCACTGGTCAAAGCCGTCCGTGGGAAGTCAAAGGGCTAGATCTCGTGGTCAACCGCTCCAGGGTTAGGCGGGACGGGGGCCACTGGGGGGTAGGAATGCGACCGGAGCATCGCACGGGTCCTCATACATGCGGGGAGGGTGTGGTGGCATGTTGAAGAGGCAGCACGCGTCTCCGGGGTGTGGCCCCCCATGCGCCGCCGCACCTGGAGGGGGGGAAAGGACGCGTCGGGTCTACACGGAGTGGATGTTGCTGTGGGTTTGGCCCGGATGTTGCTCCCATGTGTCCCTATGGGCAGACCTAACACACCGGGTGGAGAGGTCCACTGGTCAAATCCCGTCCGTGGGAAGTCAAAGGGCTCTAGATCTCGTGGGCAAACCGCTCCGGGTTAGGCGGGACGGGGGACCTGGGGGGGTGGTAGCAATGCCACCGGAGCGCGCACGGGCCCTCATACATGGCGGGGTGGTGTGGTGGATGTCTGAAGAGGCGGCATGGTCTCCGGGGTGTGGCCCCCCTCACGGACGGCGCCGCCGCCGTCACCTGGAGGGGGGGAAAACGGACGCGTCGGGTCTACACGGAGGGGATGTTGCTGTGGGTTTGGCCCAAGGTTGCCCCGGGTGTTCCTATGGGCTGAACCTAACACAACCGGGTGGAGAGGTCACACTGGTCAAAGCCCGTCCGTGGGAAGTCAAAGGGCTAGATCTCGTGGGTCAACCGCTCCAGGGTTAGGCGGGTCGGGGGCCCTGGGGGTAGCTAGCAATGCCACCGAACCATCGCACCGGCCCTCATACATGCGGGGGGGGGGGGGGGTGTGGTGGCATGTCTGAAGAGCGGCACGCGTTAGGGGTGTGGCCCCCCTCACGGACGGCGCCGCCGCCGGCACCTGGAGGGGGGAAACGGACGTAGCGGGTTACAACGGAGGGGATGTTGCTGTGGGTTGGCCGGATGTTGCTCCCATGTGTCCATATGGGAAGTCCTGACACAACCCGGTGGAGAGGTCCATTGGTCAAAGCCTGTCGTGGAAGTCAAAGGGCTAGATCTAGTGGTCAACCGCTCCAGGGTTAGGCGGACGGGGGCCCTAGGGGGTAGCCAATGCCACCGAGCGTCGCACCGGGCCCTCATACATGCGGGGGGTTGGGTTGGCATGTATGAAGAGGTGGCACGCGTCTCCGGGGGTGTGGCCCCTCACGGATGGCGCCGTCGCCGGCACCTAGGAGGAGGGAAAACGGATGCGTCGGGTCTACACGAAGAGGGGATGTTGCTGTGGTTTGGCCCGGATGTTGCTCCCAGGTGTGTCCCTATGGGCGGACCAACACACACAGGGTGGACAGGTCCACTGCAAGCCCGTCCATGGCAAGTCAAAGGGCTAGATCTCGGGTCAACCGCTCCAGGGTTAGGCGGGACGGGGGCATGGGGGGGTAGCAATGCCCCGGGCGCGTAGCACGGGCCCTCATACATGCGGGGGGTGTGGTGGCATGTCTGAAGAGGTGGCCACGCGTCTCCGGGGTGTGGCCCCCCTCACGGACGGCGCCGCGCCGGCACCTTGGAGGAGGGAAACGGACGCGTCGGGTCTACACGGAGGGGATGTTGCTGTGGGTTTGGCGGATGTTGCTCCCATGTGTCCCATGGGAGACCTAACACAACCGGGGGGAGAGGTCCACTGGTCAAAGCCTGTACGTGGGGAGTCAAAGGGCTAGATCTCGTGGTCAAACGCTCCAGGGTTAGGCGGGACGGGGGCCCTAGGGGGTAGCAATGCCACGGAGCGTCGCACCAGGCCCTCCTACCATGCGGGGGGTGTAGTGGCATTCTTAAGAGGCGGCACGTGTCTCCGGGGTGTGGCCCCCTCACGGATGGCGCCGCCGCCGGACACTGGGGGGGGAAACGGAACGAGTGGGGTCTATACGGAGGGGATGTTGCTATGGGTTTGGCCGGATGTTTCTCCCAGGTGTCCCTATGGGCTGACCTAACACAAACGGGTGGAGAGGTCCACTGGTCAAAGCCCGTCCGGTGGAAGTCAAAGGGTAGATCGTGGTTAACCGCTCCAGGGTTAGGCGGGGAGGGGGGCCTGGGGGGTAGCAATGCAACGGAGCGTCGCACCGGGCCCTCATAATGCGGGGAGTGTGGTGGCATGTCTGAAGAGGCGGCACGCGTCTCCGGGGTGGTGGCCCGCCTCACGGACGGGCGGAGCCCCGGCACCTGGAGGAGGGAAAACGGACGCGTCGGGTCTACATGGAGGGGATGTTGCTGTGGGTTTGGCCCGGATGTTGGTCCCAGGTGTCCCTATGGGTAGACCTAACACAACCGGGTGGAGAGGTCCACTGGTCAAAGCCCGTCCGTGGGAAGTCAAAGGGCTAGATCTCGTGGTCAACTGCTCCAGGGTCAGGCGGGACGGGGGCCATGGGGGGGCTGCAATGCCACCGGAGCGTCGCACCGGGCCCTCATACATGTGGGGGGGGGGGGGGGGTGTGGTGGCATGTTGAAGAGGCGGCAGCGTTCTCCAGGGTGTGGCCCCCCCACGGACGGCGCGCCGCCGGGCACCTGGAGGGGGGGGAAACGGACGCGTCGGGTCTACACGGAGGGGATGTGTTGCTGTGGGTTGGGCGGATGTTGCTCCCAGGTGTTCCTATGGGCGACCTAACACAACCTGGTGGAGAGGTCCACTGGTCAAAAGCCCGTCCGTGGGAAGTCAAAGGGCTAGATCTCGTGGTCAACCGCTCCAGGGTTAGGCGGGACGGGGGCCCTGGGGGGTAGCAATGCGACCGGAGCATCGCACCGGGTCCTCATACATGCGGGAGGGTGTGGTGGCATGTCTGAAGAGGCAGCACGCGTCTCCGGGGTGTGGCCCCCCTCACGCGCCGCCGGCACCTGGAGGGGGGAAATGGACGCGTCGGGTCTACACGGAGTGGATGTTGCTGTGGGTTTGGCCCGGATGTTGCTCCCATGTGTCCCTATGGGCAGACCTAACACAACCGGGTGGAGAGGTCCACTGGTCAAATCCCGTCTGTGGGAAGTCAAAGGGCTAGATCTCGTGGTCAACCACTCCAGGGTTAGGCGGGACGGGGGCCCTGGGGGGTGGTGGTAGCAAGGCACCGGAGCGTCGCACCGGGCCCTCATACATGCGGGGTGGTGTGGTGGCATGTCTGAAGAGGCGCATGCGTCTCCGGGGTGTGGCCCCCTCACGGACGGCGCCGCCGCCGTCACCTGGAGGGGGGAAACGACGCATCGGTCTACACGGAGGGGATGTTGCTGTGGGTTTGGCCCAGATGTTGCTCCCGGGTTGTCCTATGGGCTGACCTAACACAAACGGGTGGAGAGTCCACGGTCAAAGCCCGTCCGTGGGAAGTCAAAGGGCTAGATCTCGTGGTCAACCGCTCCAGTGTTAGGCGGGGTCGGGGGGGCCTGGGGGTAGCAATGCCACGAACCATCGCACCGGGCCCTCATACATGCGGGGGGGGGGGGGGGGGTGTGGTGGCATGTTCTGAAGAGGCGGCACGCGTCTCGGGGTGTGGCCCCCTCAGGACGGCGCCGCCGCCGGCACCTGGAGGGGGAAACGGACGCGTCGGGTCTACACGGAGGGGATGTTGCTGTGGGTTTGGCCCGGATGTTGCTCCCATGTGTCCCTATGGGAAGTCCTAACACAACCCGGTGGAGAGGTCCACTGGTCAAAGCCTGTCCGTGGGAAGTCAAAGGGCTAGATCTCGTGGTCAACCGCTCCAGGGTTAGGCGGGACGGGGGCCCTAGGGGGTAGCAATGCCACCGGAGCGTCGCACCGGGCCCTCATACATGCGGGGGGTGTGGTGGCATGTCTGAAGAGGTGGCACGCGTCTCCGGGGTGTGGCCCCCCTCACGGATGGCGCCGTCGCCGGCACCTGGAGGGGGGAAATGGATGCGTCGGGTCTACACGGAGAGGGGATGTTGCTGTGGGTTTGGCCCGGATGTTGCTCCCAGGTGTCCCTATGGGCGGACCTAACACAACCAGGTGGACAGGTCCACTGGTCAAAGCCCGTCCATGGCAAGTCAAAGGGCTAGATCTCGTGGTCAACCGCTCCAGGGTTAGGCGGGACGGGGGCCATGGGGGGTAGCAATGCCACGGGAGCGTCGCACCGGGCCCTCATACATGCGGGGGGTGTGGTGGCATGTCTGAAGAGGTGGCACGCGTCTCCGGGGTGTGGCCCCCCTCACGGACGGCGCCGCCGCCGGCACCTGGAGGAGGGAAACGGACGCGTCGGGTCTACACGGAGGGGATGTTGCTGTGGGTTTGGCCTGGATGTTGCTCCCATGTGTCCCTATGGGCAGACCTAACACAACCGGGGGGAGAGGTCCACTGGTCAAAGCCTGTCCGTGGGGAGTCAAAGGGCTAGATCTCGTGGTCAACCGCTCCAGGGTTAGGCGGGACGGGGGCCCTAGGGGGTAGCAATGCCACCGGAGCGTCGCACCAGGCCCTCATACATGGGGGTGGTTGTAGTGGCATTTCTTAAGAGGCGGCACGTGTCTCCGGGGTGTGGGCCCCTCACGGATGGCGCCGCCGCCGGCACCTGGAGGGGGGAAACGGACGAGTGGGTTCTATACGGAGGGGATGTTGCTATGGGTTTGGCCCGGATGTTCTCCCAGGTGTCCCTATGGGCGTGACCTAACACAACCAGGGGTGGCGAAGGTCCACTGGTCAAAGCCGTCCGTGGGAAGTCAAAGGGCTAGATCTCGTGGTTAACCGCTCCAGGGTTAGGGGCGGACGGGGGGCCCTGGGGGGTAGCAATGCCACCGGAGCGAGAACGGGCCCATATACATGCGGGGAGTGTGGTGGCATGTCTGAAGAGGCGGCACGCGTCTCGGGGTGTGGCCCGCTCACGGACGGCGCCGCCGCCGGCACCTGGAGGAGGGGAAACGGACGCGTCGGGTCTACATGGAGGGGATGTTGCTGTGTGGGTTTGGCCCGGAGTTGGTCCCAGGTGTCCCTATGGGCAGATCTAACACAACCGGGTGGAGAGTTCATGGTCAAAGCCCGTCCGTGGGAAGTAAAGGGCTAGATCTCGTGGTCACCGCTCTAGGGGCAGGGGGAAGGGGGCCATGGGGGGGGGGGGGGTTAGCCAGCCACCGGAGCGTCGCACCGGGCCCTCATACATGCGGGGGGGTGTTGTGGTGGCATGTCTGAGAGGCGGCACGCGTTCTCGGGGTGTTGGCCCCCCCCTCACGGACGGCGCCTCCGCCGCACCTGGAGGGGGGAGGAAACGGACGCGTCGGGTCTACAAGGAAGGGATGTTGCTGTGGGTTTGGCCCGAATGTTGCTCCCAGGGTGTCCCTATGGGCTGACCTAAACACAACGGGTGGAAGAGGTCCACTGGTCAAAGCCCGTCCGTGGGAAGTCAAAGGGCTAGATCTCGTGGTCAATCACTCAGGGTTAGGCGGGACGGGGGGCCCTGGGGGGTAGCAGTGCCACCGGAGCGTCGCACCGGGCCCCATACTTGGGGGGGTGTGGTGGCATGTCTTGAAGAGGCGGCACGTGTCTCCGGGGTGTGGGCCCCCCTCACGGACGGCGCCGCCACCGGCACCTGGAGGGCCGGAAACGGACGCGTCGGGTCTACACGGAGGGGATGTTGCTGTGGGTTTGGCCCGGATGTTGCTCCCATGTGTCCCTATGGGTGACCTCACAAACCGGGTGGAGAGGTCCACTGGTCAAAGCCCGTCGTGGGAAGTCAAAGGGCTAGATCTCGTGGTCAACCGCTCCAGGGTTAGGCGGGACGGGGGGTGGGGGGTGCAATGCCACGGAGCGTCGCACCGGGCCCTCATACATGCGTTTTTTTTGGGGGGGGGGGGGGGTTGGTTGGCATGTCTGAAGAGGCGGCACGCGTCTTCGGGGTGTGGCCCCCCTCACGGACGGCGCTGCCGCCGGCACCTAGAGGGGGGAAACGGACGCTTCGGGTCTACACGGATGCAGACTGCAACTAAAAAACACCGGCATCCATCATGACAAACGGCCGATTACTCTGAAACCTTCAGTGCCCGGAAACCGGACCGGTGCCCGGGCACCGAAAGTTTCAGAGTAATTGTCCGTTTTCCTAACGAAAGTCTAATGAATACCGGAGGTTGCTTCGTATGGATTAGCCAAGTATTTAAACTGGTCAAATTGCTCTTCCTTTGGCGATGTGGTACTATTTTTCAGTTTTCCGATGCTATCTATGGTGGTGCAATAAAGAAGATGCCATCTATGCCGACGGCATAGCCGACGGCATAGCCGTCGGCATAGGTTGCCACGTGGCATCTTCACCTATGCCGACGGCTAGATCTCCTTATCCACTCGGGGGCGAGCCATGGCCACTCATTCTCCTCCCCCCGTGCCTCTCCACACCCGCCTCCACCCGCGCCTCTCCCCGGCGCCCCACCCCGCTTCCACCCCGACCCTCTCCGCCCCCTCCTCGCGTCGCCGCCAGCGCCACCTCGACTCCACGCCGCCGCGGCCACCACTCGCCCCACCCGTGCACGCCGCCGCCGCCGCCCACTCCACCTCGACCCCTGCCGTCGCCGCCGCCCCACCCCACCACCACCCCACCCTCCTGTCACCCCCGTCCGCCCTGCACCGGCCCCGGCCCCGTCCATGTCGCCCCGACCCCGCCCCCTCCCTCTCCTGCTCGGGCCTCCGCCGGCCTTCGCCGCGCCGGCCTGGGCTCGGAGACCCCCTCCACCGACGCCCTGCAACCGCCCCGACCCCGCCCCCTGCCGCAACCGCCCCGACCCCGGTGAGCCTTCTCTTTTTTTTCTTTTTTTTTTCATTTGTTAGATGAATGCTACTGTTAGATACATGAATGGATATTAGATGAATGGATATTAGATGCATATGCTAGATAGATGGATAATTTTTTTTGTTTTGTGTAGTTTTATTAGGTTTTTAGATACATAGTAGATAGTTTTTATTAAGTTTGTCAATGGATGTTAGTCAAGTTAACAAATGTTTTAGTTTCTAAAATATAGATGAATAGATGTTGGTTAAGTTTGTGATAGAGGGATGGATATTGGTCAAGTTATTATTTGGTCAAGTTAGTGTTAGGTCATGTTGATTCATAAGAAGCAATTCGAGGCACTTAGTTTCTAAAATAGATAACGAAGCTTTTTTTGCAATTTGACACGTTGTTTCATGTTGATGCATAATGTTGTGCCAGTGCTTAATGTGAGGTGATGACCTAATTTTTTTTTCACTCGGTGGAATTAACAGGATTTGTGGTGTTCAATCTTCGTGGAGTGATCGTCGACGTTGGAGGTGTTGGTCCACGATCATCCCTCTCCTTTGATCGACTACATCGTCTACATCGGAGGGTGAGCAACAATTTCATGACCTCGTCCGCTTTTTTCCATGTCAGTAGATTAAATTTTCACATCAAGTCGCGTAACCAAGGCGTCTCCCGTCCGAAAGGGTTGCATCGATAAATATGCATTCAATTGCATATTTATCACCGCAGCTCTTTCGGATTGTCCAGCATTTTCCACGGACAGCCCGAGGATGTGTAGATTGGGTACGTTGTCCATGCTCTACCCCATTCCGAGACAGGATTTTGGCGGCGCCTCCCCGTTGTTCTTCGGATGCACATTCTCCCGGCATTTTGCCGAGACATGTATTTGGAGAACAGCGGGGAGGTGCTGACGATGATGACTTGGGTTATGTTGACCTATACCCAAACGATGATGACGCACGGATTGATGGTGAGGCAATTGTGAATCAAAGAGACATAATTATGCTTGAAAAGTTAAATGAAGACGCTGACGATGAGGAAGAGCCTCCACCTCCGTCAGACAACGAAGAAGATATGCGTGATAGTGATGATGAGACCGGTCGACAAATAGATTACAATAGTGATGATTCATATGGGTTCTAGAAAATGTAAGTTCTTTTAATGATCATTACAATAGTATGCTTAATGTGCTCTTCTGTTATTAATGTTCTTTCCTGTATGCTTAATGTGCTCTTCTGTTATTAATGTTCTTTCCTGTATGCTTAATGTGCTCTTCTGTTATTAATGTTCTTTCCAGTATGCTTGTTTATTTGATATCCTTACTAATTGTTTATTCTCTTCTCAATGCAGGTTTGCTAATCATGGGCAAGTCCAGCGGCGCCAGTTTCCTCAGTAAATTCAAAGGACTTACTCGGATTGGACGAGCCCACAAGGTTCCCCCCCCCCCCCGACTACGCGAGGACGACACCTCACAGGGAGGTGGAGGGGTTGGGGGAGGAGACCCTAGAGGAGGAGGGGGTGGGGGGAGAGCCCCTAGAGGAGGAGGAGGTGGGGGGAGAGCCCCTAGAGGAGGAGGAGGTGGGAGGAGAGGCAGGGGGTTAAAAAACTCCGGGCCGTGTCCGAAATAGGGGGGTCTTCTTTGATGCCCTCCTATACTGAGGCACCTTCTGAGTCTGAGGAGGAGGAGTATGTTCCTCAGGAGGAGGAGTATGTTCCTCAGGAGGAGGAGGGTGAGGAGGAGGAGGGTGAGGAGGAGGAGTGCGAGGAGGAGGGTGAGGAGGAGGGTGGTGGAGGGAAGGGTGAGGAGGAGGGTGAAGGGGAGGTTGACCCCGAGTTGTGGGGTGACTTGCCGTCGGGTGCTCCGAAGGGGTGGCTGTGTTGTATTGCAGAACTACCTACACCACCTTCTATCGAGGCCAACAAGTGGCTCATTGAACCCAAGGGGACAGAGTAAGTGCCTCTCAATCATATTTTGAACACATGCCAACATTTTCTTAGTGTACACATGCTAATTCTTTGATTCTTTTGCAGGAACTGGATCCTTCACGGACAGGGCCGTAAACCGAACGGCCTTATCACTATCCAGTTGAAGGAGTTTTGGCCGGGCCTATTCTGCCCGAGGCCAGACAGGGACCCGGAGCTGTGGGTTTTGGCCACGAGCTGGGCCCACTACGAGGCTTCCAGCCACGCGGAGTACGGGACGGCCGCTAAGGCCGTGATCACCAAATTTTGGGTAAGTTCTCTTCAGAATCACTTGTCTTCAGTTTCGTTCATAGTTTATCATCCAATCACTCAACGCATGCTTTGTTTGCTTCTGGTTTTATGCATGATTGCAGCAATTCTATAGAGTTCTTGACGAGTACAAGGCCAGAGCCGACGTGGTCTTGCCGGCTCCGACGAAGAAGAAAGCTCGTCAGTTGCAGTACGAGGTGCGCTGGGATGCTGTCTCGCACTTCTACCACACCTACCTTCATCAAAAGATGAGCAAAAGTGAAGCGCAGAAGCAAGGACTTACCTTGAACAGGGAGCAGTACATGAAGGTAATATTAGAGACTTTTCATTCCAACATATAAGCAGTCAATATCATCGTTTCGTGCTCACATGTCATGCTTCCATTATGTAGGTTATTCCTCCTTCGTGCTTTGGAAAGGATGATGGATGGGCGAGTTTGGTGGATAGGTGGCTCGGCGAGGATGCAGAGTTTGCTGCCAAGAGCAGCAAGGCCCGGGCTAACCATGGAAAAGACGGGACACACGGCCAAGGAAACAGGAACCACTGGGGCTTCAAGGCCATGAAGGTATATCTATATGCATGATGCATTTTTGTTCTTCTTTTTACCGTCATGTTCTTATGTATGGCTAACTTCTGTTTGACGTTGCAGGAGGACAAGTTGAAGAGGCCGCTCCCAGACATTGAGTCGTGGAAGCTGGCCCGCGAGCGGAGTAATCGCAAGGGCGGAGAGAGCCAGTACTACGGCAAGACCGAGGAGCACCTAGAGTCTTACACTCAGCAGTTTCAGAGGTTGCATCCTGGTCCGGTTGCTCCTAACGTCGTCCAGTCTCAGATCGACGACACGGCGGTGGTGGCCATCGAGGGGAAGTCCCATGGCCGGTATCCGTGTTTCGATGGCTTGATCACTCCTTCGGTCTCGTACACATGGCTTCGGGTTACCAACCCGAGCCCGTTAGAGAGTACGGGGCGTTCGCAGCCTCCCTTAGCCCGCCAGCATGCTATAAGTACTTCCCCTTTATCTTCTTTCTCTCTAACTTTCTCAGTTTATTTTCAGCATTGCTCACTTAGAAACAACCTAAATTTTGTAGGCATATAAGGCCTTTGTCGAGCATAGGAATCTCGAGGTGCGGGAGTACTTGCAACGAGTGAAGGCAAACGATGATTACAACCGTCAGATGATGACGGTTAGTTTTGCCCTCTTAAAACCAAGCTAAATTTTTGCACTTTCATTCCTTCTGACCTTCTAGTTTGCTTGTTTAACTAACATCCAGGCTATGTTGGCGTCTTGGAGTAACCGCACGGATCCACCACAAATGGGACCCCCACCACTACCTGCGGGAGAACCCCCACACGTGCCCACGTTCGATGAATGGGTGGCACTAGGCAGTGATACTCCGGTTAGTACATTTGCCTAACTACTGACAAACTAGTTCTCGTTCGTTCAACACTATCATATCATATTTACCGTTAGAATCTTTTCTCAAACATGTAGGGGACCGGTGGCTCGACTCCTGCTTCGTCGACCCCAGTCACTCCGATCTGGCAGAGTGGTGCTGGTCTTGGCGGTGGCGGTCTTGGCGGTGGTGGTTTTGGCGGTGGTGGTCTTGGCTGTGGTGGTTTTGGCGGCGGACCACTCTTGAGGGCATCATTCTTGGAGGTGTGCATAGGCTCAAGGGACCAGTGGACGGCATCTGCGATGGAGCGGCGTTCCCTGTGAGAGGCCTCGGTATTTGGCTCACACTTTCTGCACCCCTTCACCAATGGATAATGTTGCCAAGATGGCGGCTTCAGACATATTGATGACTTTGTAAGGTCTTTGTAAATAATTAATAAAGTGTCTGCATGCATCTCCCATATGCAGAGGCCAGGGGTCATCCTCCTTTTCTAAAAGAAATGCATCTATCTGCCAGCAAATACTCCACATTTAAGCTAACCCAAGTGGATGGCCAACTTGAAATATACCACGTATGAACTTTGACATAACAAATTGAAAATATGACAAATGACTTAATAGCCGCCTAGCCATGGATTAACTATTCGGTAAATTTAAAACTACCGCCAAAGGAAAATCTACCTTCTTAGAGGATCAATGCATCTGGTCAGTATCCACCAATCTACCAGTAAATACTCCCCACTTACAGCCAAGTGGACGGCCAATTGAAATATACCATGTATGTGCCACGTATGAACTTAGAGCTAACAACAATATTGCAAGACCCAAGGATGCGACTCTGAGAGTTCGGTGAGAAAACTTAATTTTGTATGAACACTTGCTTCGGACGCCGACGTGGAATGAATTATTCTAATCAGTCGGTCAAGAGCGCTTGGTTGTTGCAGGGGCCAGTCCTAGATTCCTGCGGCTAGCTGGCTTAGATCCGTTTCAGTTTAAATATTGACAACTGAATCCCATGACTACGTCAATTTTAAACTATTTATGCATCGTCAGCAAGGATGTTGTTAGTGCTAATTATGATTACGTCAGCAACTGAAGCACAAGTTGCAGCTACGCTGGAGTTAAAGTTTACTTGAGACAAACTTAGCGGCATACTTGTGTGCTAACCATCATGTTAATTAGTGATTGTAGTTTGAGTATGGTATGTCACACCTCCAGCCTTCCTTTTAAGGTGTGCTAGAACATGAATGCGCGCTTTGCCTTCTGAGAACATTTACCCGATAGAAAGGTTCGAGAAAGAAATGAACCATTTAAATGATGTTAGGGTTTAAAGCAGTACATATTTTACATGTTTACATAATTGTTTGTAACAATTTTTTTGATAACTACTGTAGCATGCACATTTGAATGTTTACACTATGCTCCAAATATAAATTATGCAGATGCCACCAATTTCATAGGTTGAAAATGGGTCATCATTACAATTCCCTTTCATGCTCAAATTAAAAATGATGAATATCATTCCATACATTTTTGTTCTAATCAGTCAATCAAGAGCGCGTGGTTGTTGCAGGGGACAGTCAGCTAACTGGTTTGGCCCCGTTTCAACTTAATTATTGATAACTGAAGCACATGACAACCAGTCCAACATCAAATGTTTTCCATTTAGAGCACATTAATAATATATAACTTTATTTTATTATTAGCATGTGGAACATGCAAATAAATTGAAATGACATGTGTTGTCGAACAAAGTGATTTCTTGGCATTTAGAGATGCACGATACAAGAATTGGTCATAAAATGATCAATTGTTTTGTATGAAACCCACGATACAAAACATTTAACTTCATCAGCCCAAGACCTTAGAAACATTGAGCAAAATGATTTTATGTTTTAAATTACCTGTCATGTAACTTGGATTGTTGTGTTATGTATGGATATGCTAGGAAAGACTATAAACTTTTAATAGTATGAATGTGTTTTTCATGGAAAACACAAGCAGTAACGTTCTAACCTAACCAAAGGAAGTAGTAGTTTATTAAAACAAACGCTCCTTGGTCTGATCTGCTATAATGACCAGCAGTGTGTGAGGTGCGATCGGTACATACCACCACACCCCGTATCTTAGAAGTTTTCGAAATAGGATTTCGCCACACTTTATAAATAAAGCAACCATCACGCCCATACAACAAGTTCAAGTGCAGCAAGTAGAGAAATATATGTTGTGGCATCAGCACAAACACGGCCAAAGAAGGCATTAAGAAATAAGAAAAAAGGCCACCAATTGGCAAGAGTCTCAGGTTGCCTGCGTTGAGGCAAGTCGGCGAACGACATCCCATCGCGTCTATCATAAGGTCCAACCAATCGCGATATCATTGTTTAGACAACGGGTGCCAGTCCTGTAAAAATGCAAGGAATTTTAAGATTGAGTAAGAGGCCCCCTAAGAAAGATTCGCTCAATGACCATCTTATTGGGTGTTGTCCACACGGTTCAAGCTAGCACCGCAAACACAAACCAGAAGAGGTGTCTCCTCCTATCTGTCAGGTTGGCATGGGTTTTAAGGAATCCAGCCAGATCCAGGGCTTCCTAGTCAAGCCCAGAGCCTCATGGACAAAACTCCAAAGCACTCTCGCCGTCTTGCAAGAGAAGAGGATGTGGGTCCCTGTCTCCAGGACATCACAGAGAGGGCACATAATGGGACATGCCACTTGATCACCTCTTTCCTACATGGGAGGCGATTCCACAAAAATTGTCGAACAAAGATTTTGATCTTCAAGGGTAAGGGCACTTTCCAGAGTGGAAGAGTCCAGGCAACAGATGGTCGCTGACATAGGGCAGGATATGCCGACCCGAAGAGAAGTCCCTCGAAGGGGCCAGCTGCCAGGATACAGTTTCCGGATAATCCGTGAGCACCGGCGGGGGGGGGGGGGGGGGGGGGGGGGGGCAATCTAGCCCATTCTACGGTATCCCTCGGCCCAAATGTACGTTGGAACAAGATGTTCAACTGGCCATCGTAGGCAGCCCTGGAGATCAACACCATCGGATCCAAACAGATTGTAAACAAGTTTGGAAACCCCATACATAGTGGTGTCTCATCCACCCATGGTTCAAGCCAGAATAGGGTCCCCTCCCCATTGCCAATGGAGAAGGACAACCCCGGGCGGATCTCATGCTTGATTCGATGGATGGACCTCAAGAATTGGGATCCCTCCGTACGCCCACAAGTAAGCAAGGGCTGGCCCCTCAGGTATTTTGCTTGAATAAGCTGCAACCATAGACTCCTATCCTGGGAATGACCCGCCATACCCAGCGTAGCATAAGGGCCACGTTCATGCGACGAGATGTCAGGATTCCCATCCCTCCCAAGTCCTTTGGCATGCAAATGTGAGACAACTTTACTATATTATATTGTTGTCGGCCATCAATCGCTTGCCAGAAGAATCGGGAAAGGTCTTTATCAAATGTGCTATGAACCCCTTCTGGTAAGATATAAAGCCTCATCATATAAATCCGGAGACAAGAGATGTTGGAATCTATAAGGACGATCTTACTCCCCTTGGATCTAAAATGACCACACCAAGGTTCCACCCTAGATGCGGCCCCGTCCCATAAGCGGGTCCAATTCACTCAAGGGAACCCTCGAGTCAGACAGCGCCATCCCCATGTACACAATGGGGAAGGAGGACAACGTGCAGTTTAAGTCATCCGATATCTGCAGTCGCTCGTCCTTAGAGTAACCTAAAACTACCTCCTCGCTCTTGTTGAAGTTGATCTTAAGACCAGACATGGCCTCAAAACAGAGTAAGATGAACTTGAGATTGATAATGTCAAGATCAGAGCCCTCGACAATAATCATGGTATCATCTACATACTGAAGGTGGGTGGCGCAAGCCCCAGAGATACGATGCCCAACCACCCCAGAGATGCGGCCGGACATCCAAGTTTTGTCCAGAATGACCACAAGGGCGTCGACGACAAACCTGAAGAGAAGAGGGGAAATAGGACACCCCCCCCCCTCGTGTATTACCCCACGCAAATACCTAAAGAAGGGGGCCAACGTACCCATTAATATTGATCGATCTGCTGCCAGTCCGAACCAATTGTGTGATTCAGAAGCACCATCGGTCATCAAACCCCCTTAGCTCAAGCACCAACTGGAGGAAGGCCCAGTCAAGGCGCTCATAGGCCTTCTGGAAGTGTAGCTTAAGGAAGACACCTTTATGGCGGTGTATCCTAACCTCATGGACTATTTCACAAAGGGCTAAGATCGCATCATCAGGGACAGAGGAGTAGTTGGCTGACTTTCTGACAAAGCCTTTGGGTTGCATCAGTGTCCTCCAGCTGCGTGACAAGATTGGTATACTCAAGATAAGGTAGACCCTACAAGTTTAAGGGGGTGATTGTTAGCAAATAAAACCTTGTTCGCTTTGGTGGTTAATCTACCATAGCAAGCTATTTTTGCTGCCATGGCAAGCTATTTTTGCTGCCATGGCAGCGCTTTTATAGGCTGCCGTGGCAGTGTTTTTCGGCCACAGTGGCAAGTCTTTTCTGTTAGAGTTTTTTTGGTTGTAGGCCCAATTACTTTGAGTGGTTCTTGTGGTGCGATCGGTTTGTTTGTTCTTATTCGTCGAGCAAGTGTGAGCTGATGGAGTAGAGATTCCTATCAGATAGCCAGCCAACCATGGATTAATTACTGGGTAAATAAAAGATGGGAGAATTGTTATTGTGCTCTTAGTTGTGTCACACTCGGCTGGTTTGCCCCTAATTTTGAAAAACCCATGGTCCTGCCCAAGTGCGTTTGGTCCCCTTGTGTTTTTGCCCTTCCGTCCCAATTCCGTCCAGTCAAAGGCGTTTGACTGTTAGGGAGACATTTTTCTGGACCATTTTGCCCCTCCTTGCAAGTTCAGTTAAAAATCAAAGAAAAAAAACAAGTTACACTTACATGTGGGACCCAGTTAAATACAAAAGAAAAGAAAAAGCCTTCCCTCTTCCTATCTTCTTCCTCCCTCGACTCATCCCCGACCTCCATCCTGGCCATGGTGCCCTACGCCCCACCGCTGACCGCCAGTCCCTCCCCGACTTCCATCCGGCCGGATCCAGTCCAGCCGACGCCTCCTGCGACCGGATCCGTCGTCTCTGTCGCGCCCCATGACCCGTGCCAATCCAGGGCTCCCCTGCATCGCGTCGCCGCCCCATGCCCCTGGATCCGTGTCGCCGTCCCTGGATCCGCCTTGTCTTGGTGGCTCCGGCCGATTCGGCTGCGGGAGGCGCGGGCACTCCGGCCACCTAACTTGGCCACCTAGCTGGACGACGACCTTGGCGGCGTTGCATGATGCAGGGCTCCGGCGTGGCTGCGAGGCAGAGAGTCAAGGTGCGGGTGCTCCAGCGACGGGAACGGCAAGGAACTGCGGGGATGTGGATGTAGCCGAGGCGGGGTAGAAGATCCGGCGACGGAGGCGAACTCCATGGGCGGCGGCTCTCTGCACATCTGAGGGAGAGAGAGGAGTGACGGGAGAGAGAGAACCCATGGGAGAGAGAGGAAGGAACTGGGCCGGAGGGCCAGATCTGAGCCACGACAGGCCGCTGTGGTGGTGGTTGGCTGGGGAAGCGCCAAGCTGCAAGGGCAAAATGGTCCAGAAAAAAGTCCCCCTAACAGTCAAACGCCTTTGAATGGATGGAATTGAGAAGGAAGGGCAAAAACACAAGGGGACCAAATGCACTTGGGCACGACCACGGGTTTTTCAAAATTAGGGGCAAACCAGTCGAGTGGAACACAACTAAGGGCACAATATCAATTATCCCATAAAAGATTGTCACCCACTGAAAATCTAGTCTTCCCCATGCACATGCTCTTCCCAAAGGATGGATGCATCTGGTCGCATGCATCTGTCGACAAGCAAATACTCCCCATTTAAGCTAATCCAAGTGGATGGCCAAGTTGAAATATACCACGTATGAAATTTGAGCTAAAAAAAATTAAAACATGAAAAATGACTTTATAGCCTCCCAAACATGGATTAACTATTCTGTAAATTTAAAACTACCACCCAAAAAAATCTACCCTTCCCAAAGGATTGATGTATTTGGACACTATGCATCAATCTGTCAGCAAATACTCCCCATTTAAACCAACGGGATGGCCAACTTGAAAATATACTGTGTATATTTTTTTTTGTGGTAGTACTGTGTATGTACCATGTATGAACTTTGAGCTAACAGTATTGCAAGAGACCCATGGACGCGACTCAGGATTTTAGCAAGGAAAAACTTAATTTCGTATGAACACTTGCTTTGGGCGCCGACGTGGAATGAGTTCTTCTAATCGGTCAGTCAATGGCGCTTGGTTGTTGCAGGGGTCAGTCCTAGATTCCAGCAGCTAGCTGGCTTAGATCCGTTCCAACTTAACTATTGACAACTGAAGCACATGACCAGCTTGTACGTCATTTCAAACTGTCATGCATCGTCAGCAAGGACGTGATCAGTGCTTAACTACTAATCATGATTACGTCCGCAACTGGATTTGGGCTAGTTGTTGTGCCATGAGATCAAGGTCTTTTCGTTGATGCTTGTGATGATAGATTGAACACTCAAGTCCTACTTGCAAGAACGCATTGGAATGTCTCTGATCCTAATACATGTGTTCTGTGTCCAACTTACACCAAGGAAGACAGGGACCATCTTTTCTTCATGTGCAACTTTAGTTGCAGAGTCGGGAATTATTTGCACTTTTGCAGATTGATTGGCCAGCGGGAGTGGATATGAGGGACATTGCTTTCGAGGGCATAAGGAATTTTGCTAAACCTTTCTTCACTGTGGTGGTGTTCACTACATGTTGGGATATCTGGATCATAAGGAATGCTAGAGTCTAGGAATGAAAGGCCTAGCTTCATCAGATGGAGGAGTGCTTTCATTCATGACATTTCTCTTCTAGCTCATAGAATTAGCAAAGATATAGAGAGGGGCTAGTTAGATGGGTTTCCTTTTTACCACCCTGAGGCGAGTCTTGTAGTTTTTGTACATATTTTATTTCTCCTTTGCCTTAGGGCATGTACATACTGTATTGTGTTCTCTTTGAAATAAAAATGAGATGTTGTGGGGCGTTTTGCCCTACAGTAAGCGGTAAAAAAACACATCAGAGTTAAAGTTTACTTGAGGATTACTATGTTGGTCATCAAAAATTAATTTGATCAGTCAATGGTGCTTGGTTGTTGCAGGGGTCAGTCCTAGATTCCAGCAGCTAGCTGGCTTAGATCCGTTCCAACTTAACTATTGACAACTGAAGCACATGACCAGCTTGTACATCAATTTCAAACTGTCATGCATCGTCAGCAAGGACGTGGTCAGTGCTTAACTACTAATCATGATTACGTCTGCAACTGGATTTGGGCTAGTTGTTGTACCATGAAGATCAAGGTCTTCTTGTTGATGCTTGTGATGGATAGATTGAACACTCAAGACCTACTTGAAAGAATACATTGGAATGTCTCTGATCCTAATACATGTGTTCTGTGTCCAACTCACACCAAGGAAGACAGGGATCATCTTTTCTTCATGTGCAACTTTAGTTGCAGACTCTGGAATTATTTGCACTTTTGCAGATTGATTGGCCACAGGGAGTGGATATGAGGGACATTGCTTTGGAGGGCATAAGGAATTTTGCTAAACCTTTCTTCACTGAGGTGGGTTTCACTACATGTTCGGATATCTGGATCATAAGGAATGCTAGAATCTTTAGGAATGAAAGACCTAGCTTCAACAAATGGAGGAGTGCTTTCAATCATGACATTTCTCTTCTAGCTCATAGAATTAGCAGAGATATGGAGCTAGTTAGATGGGTTTCCTTTTTACACCGTGAGGTGAGTCTTGTCGTTTTTTGTACATATTTTCTTTCTCCCTTGCGTTGGGGCATGTACATACTGTACTGTGTTGATGTGTTCTCTTTGAATAAAAATGAGAGGCTGTCAGGTGTTTTGCACAATAAGTTGTAAAAAAAGCACACATCAGAGTTAAAGTTTACTTGAGGATTAGTATGACGATCATCAAATACTAGTTTGATCAGCAAAAAAAAATTGATTCTGACTCTTGAGTTATTGTACATTAGTTTGGAGCAAACAAAGAAAGGCAACACGGATATTAAAGAGCCCGGACTCACCTCCACCTCATTGGGAAGAAATCCAGAAAATAGCAAAATATTTCAAAAAAAATCAAGTTTTTTTACTGTAAACATGTTTGTTCTCGAAATAATCTGTGATGTGGTACTAAAGGTATAGTACCTCAGCATGTTTGTAGCGGGGTGAAGGATGGTGTGCATAAGTAATGTTCTATTAATGCCAATGCTCGAATTTTTAGCCCAAAAAACTGCAAAATGATAGGTGTCAACAAAATCAGTATTGATGCGGCCTTTCATGCAAGATCTCATGGTGAGTTTGTGCTTTCTACTGCAAGGGAGTGTGAAAACATTCACATTCCTTAATAGAACACTCGCCTTCAGAGATGGTGTAACAAATGCAGCTACATAAGTGTGACAGCAGATCCATGTTGAAGCGGATGGCCAAGTGTTGGTTAGTATGTACAGATCTGGGAAGAAATAGAGGTTAGAAATCAACATGATGCAGAGGCCGGGGGTTTCAACTTCCTTTTCGAAAGAAAAAAAAAAGAAAAGAAAAAGCATGGGCTTTCTTTGTCAGATTGATGGGCACATTTTATCAGGTTTTGATGTCTTACACCCTGAGGAAGGCAAACTTAGGGGTACAATTATGTGCTGAGCATCTTGTTAATGATTGTAGTTTGAGCGTGCGATAATACCTCCAGCCTTCCTTCTAGGGTGTACTAGATAATACCCTGCACATTGCCGCGGGATGTTATTGTGTGTGACAAAGAGCTCAAAAGAGAGGGGGCCAAAGTGAGAATAAAGAGAGTTAGAAAATCCAATTTTATACGTGATCTTAGTATTTAATTAGATGATCAAAAATACTTTGTTCATCTCGGTGGAAAGGAGACCATGCAACTAATAAATTATTAATGCATAATTTATTTAAGTGAGAACACTAATGTAGGGAGAAGATAAAGAAAGAAAACATCATGACCAACAGGGATTTAGACAAAATATATGCTGAGATACTACCGCAATATGAATTGCTTGTTTGCACCTTGATTGAACTCCTAGCTTCAATCTTACTCCTGTGTGTGGTTCCGCTCAACTTACAACTTACATAGCACTACATTTATATACATCCGGATTGTAAAAAATATTTAAACCAGTACACATGAAGCATTGGATTTTAAGAGTCGGAAAGTCGAGACCACCACCACAACAACAACTATCAACTGGGTGTGCCGCATCGGAATAAACATACACTGCTAGAAGTAGGTAGACCACGCAGGAGGAGGCCAACCCGATGTCCTCCTAATGGTGGTCACACAGTGTAAGGACCTGCTCGTGTAGGGAAGAAAGATTGGACAATTGAGTCAACAAAAAGAAGCAAAGAAATGAGTGAGGCGTGTGGCACGACCTGCTAGGTCAAATGACGCCGAGGGAGAAGGCAGGAAACCAGATTCGCCCAGCTCGAGCGGTCTGTGGTGTCACCTTGTGCTCTCATGGAGCTTAGCGCCGGCGGCATCCTCAGATGCAATGGCAGCGCCTCGCTATCTTGTATCCCGTTCGAGTGGATCGGCACGGCCAACGACATGCAGTGTCTCGCCCTCTCATCCTACCTTGCCGTCTCCATCCTCTACATCATCGACGCCGTCCACGGCCACAACAACCTCTTCAGCGCCATTTGTCGTTCCGCACAGTGTCAGCCTAGGAGCCTAAAGGTATGTACCCATGGTTTAGAGCGAGAGACTGCGGAAGGGATCAGAAAGGAAAGGACAAATCCATGAATGAATTCGAGAGGACATCTTCAGGAGAACGACGGGCAGGAATAGCCTGTGTATTCTAATGAGATACATACCTCCTTTACTCCCAGATTTGTTTTCATGAGACGTCAAAGAGCCATGGGATAGTGGGGATACGAAGAACCAACAATTTCTTTTGCTTTCTTCGCCGTGGAGATAATGAGATGGTTGAGTTGACATGGGTTTATATTTTTTTTGGCAAGAGTAACTTTCGATCTATTCATTAACTGTCAAGGTAGTACAAAGAACACCAGAAGTAAAAAATACATCTAGGTCCGTAGACCACCTAGTGACGACTACTAGCGCTGGAGCGAGCCGAAGGCGCGCCGCCGTCTTTACCCTTCCCTCATCGGAACTGGGCAAAACTTGTTGTAGTAGACAGTCAAAAAGTCGTCGTGGTAAGGCCCCATAGGACCAGCGCACCAGAACAGCATCCACCACCGTTAAAGAGAAGCAGAGATCAGAAGGATCCAATCTGTAGACATGCGAACGCAGACGAACAAAGACAAGATCCACATGGATCCACCGAAGAAAAATGCCTACCGAATCCCGCGAGATCCGCCGGAGACAAAAGTCCACATGAATTGTTGTCGGTGGATTGGTTGGTGTTTGGAATGTGGCATGCATGGTGGCGTGGATAGGGTGCATGTAGAGATAACTGCTATTAGTGAAGATCAACTTTGTAAGAATAGGTCACTGCATGATGAATGAAAAGAGCACTTTCGTAAAGAAAATAGTATTTTAGAGCAAATTCACACACGCGCGCGTGCGCGCACACACGCGCGCGCACACACACACACATCTTTCTTGCAAAATAAATTCAGAGAATTTTTTGAACTATTTTGCTACTCCCTCCGTTCCTAAATATAAATCTTTCTAAAGATTTCAAAATGGACTACACACGGAATGTATATAGACATAATTTAGAGTGTAGATTTACCCATCTTGCTCCGTATATCGAGAAAGAAGAAACGAAGCACCTGTCGGGCGCTCTCAGCGATTTGAAACATCCGGCCGTTCATCTCAAGTTCCAGGCGCACGCCGACCGTTCGATCTCGCGCATGAAAGATCCGGGCCGTCAGATCGAAACCGGACGCTTAGTTCCGCTCGTTCGTGCCACCGCCTGTAAATTCGGTTCCCCGCCAAGGGTATTTCCGTCATTTCATGTGGTTGGAAAAATATCCAATAGCGAAATGGGTGTGACCTAGCCGTCGCCTCCCGCACTCGCGCGTTCCACCCGGCGCTCGCACTCTCCCTGCCGCACCGCCGCCTCCGCTCGCCCTCGTGCCGCCGCCTCTGCTTGCCCTCGCGCCTGCCGCTCCGCTCGCCCTTGCGCCGCCGCGTCGTCTCCTTGCGTGTGCGTGCTCGTCCCCTGGAGATGACCTAGCCGCCGCCTCCTCCCGCACTCCCGCCGCCCCATCTCCTCTTCCTCCCGCCTTACCCCTCGCTCTCCGTCCAAACCCTACCCCGCGCTCTGGTTCGTGCGCCACCTCCGCCGCCGGCAGGAGGGGGCCGCGGCGACCGCCGCGCAGCCCGGCGACCAGGAGCTTGTCGGCGTGGTTCCCTCGATGGACGGATGCTTCTGCTCGCCTGGGATACAGCTCTTCAGTGAACACGACAAGGTCCGTTTTCTCATCCATGTCTCTCTCTCTCTCTCTCTCTCTCTCTCTCTCTCTCTAATCCCCAACGCTCACAATTTGTCTGCTCTTCTCTTGAGCTGATCAATCCTGTTGCCTGTTGGTGTTGGAGGTCAGGTCAGCCGTCAGCAAGGGTTGTTTTCCTGGGTTATGAGCTGATTGCTAGGGAGTTTGTGCTTCGTTTCTCAATCAAGTAAACCAAACTATTGTAGCATGGGGATTATCCTAACAAGAGCACTTTTATTTTTGTCACATATCTATATGGGTAAAGTTTTCGCAGTTAATAAGTTGTTCCAGAGAGTGCTTAGCCTGATGCTTTGAAGATCAAGTTTCAGCGTGGCTTACATTGTTAAATCAGTTTGAGTTTCTGTAGCAAGTTGAAAGCCTAATGCTCCAAATGGTACATTCTAATTTTATAACTATCCCTTATTTTTCTTAATCTGTAAATGACAAACCACCCCTATGGTCTCTAAATTCAGGGTAAAACTGAACCTAAATTCAGATATATTTTGACGTAATCATATATTAGTTGCAATTAGATTATATGAGCGTATCAGACTAGATGGTCTCATAGACCTTTAGAAGCTGTTGATATTCTCTATTCTTGGCCACATCATTTTTGTAAAAATAGTAGTCGCTAACACATCTACACAACCTATGGCTTATTACATATATATGTGCTTGTTCTTCTGTTCTACGCAGCGAAACCATGGGTTTTTTTATTCCAGGAAAATGCTGTATATTAGTGTTGTATCCACAAGATCTATGTAAGTTAGATATTTAGAAGTAATGCCTTCCATGTAAATACAAGCATTATTTTATTTCGTGGTATGATGAAAAAGTTCACCTAGGTCCACTTGCTTTTGTTTGTTGTTTTTGTTCCGATAATGTCTGATTTATAGTTTCAGTTTCATCAGCACAAATAGACTCAACGGTGTAATGCTTCAGTTTCACATATATTTTGCCAGTATGGTATTTATGATTTTTTTCCCCATGATCCAGGATATCAGATTTATGAGCTTCTGTTATTTGATGCAATTTCTATCGGTAAGGTAAAAATCATCTACAAGCTTATTGCATTCAAAAGTAGTTATCGCAAGAAGAAGCATGGGACACTAGCAGGTATATAATGTCTATTTTGCTTTCTATTTGTTTTTTAGGTTCAGATTACAAATTCTTGCATGATGTAGAAGTTTCAACTGAATAGTGCACCCTCAAAATTGTGTTTTGTTATGCACGATTCAAGATTCAGCAGCAGCACATCTAGATTTTGAATGTTTCATAGCAGACTGTATATGGCTAACCTATTGTATGGCATTCTTATTTTTTGTCTATATGCATTACTTCTAGATATACTTCTATTGTTGCACCATCACATGGATCAAACACACTGAAATATGATGTTGATCTTGCACAAAGGGAAAAACGGTGGTGTCACATAAGCATGGCTCGACCTAGCCTTGATCATGGTAGCCTCTTAGGTGTTCCTACTTGCTACTATCCATGCTCCCTGAAAACCCAGCTTATTTCGCCACCAGCTCCAAAGCAACGACAGAATGTAGGCATCACCGTATATAATTTTATTGCATATTGCTCAACTCCTCTCTGAATTTGCTTACAAGCGTGTGTGACTACACTTGCTATGCACATGTACTATAGACAGGTCGGCAGGACCTCACATCACAACACCCGAGCGAGTCTGGCAAGGCTTGCTCGCCATGGCCTACCGCGTCGGCGAGACGGGGCGAGCACGTGATCACCATCAACAGGTCCTTCGTCACAACACCCTAGCGAGTGAGATGTTCAGACAAAGATATATAATACACTACTATCAACATATGTCATAGACGAACAATATATATCCTTCTGTTCACAAGCACAAGACTTGATTTGATAAATTGTGTTACCATTTCTGCGACATCAACATTTGGAAGGACACGCCATCTGAATCCTCTATAATAACTGAACCATTACTATTACAAGCAACCTCCTACATCTTCCTTTCAAAAATTCAGATGATGGTTTAGTTGTTTATATACATGTGCCATCTCTTAGTCTGAAATATATGTTCTACTGCCGGGTTGTCTGGCACCTGGCAGGCTGCACTTCCTATCTACTTGTGACGCCCCATCATGTTGGTTTACATTTGGAGCCAAAATGTTGCTGAGCATTTGGTGTGACTGATTGCACTGTCCATTTAGTGTTGTCTGGACATATGCTATGTAGTGGGCACAATTATTTAGAAAAATGTCAAACCTTAACATTTACAGGAAGCTTTACATATGTTTGGATTATGGGTCCGCTGTAGGTTTGCATAGATAAATAAATAGCACTCTTGCTATCAAAGTGTGTGTTTCATGGGCCTTTCTTTGTTTAAGGGAAATAACTCAATTTTTGTATCAGCCATAATTCTGCTATATGGAAACAATCGGTGCCTATTTCTTTTTTATCTCAACTGAGACATAATTCTGCTATATGTAAACAATCATTGGTTCTTTCTTTTTTATCTGACCTGAGAAATAACTCTAATCAGTTGTTTTTTTATTTACTGTCTAAGTATCTTCCTTACCTGAAACTTGTGCCAAAACAGGTATTCCTTTCATGTGTGCCTTGTGCCATATATTATCCAGCCCCCTCTACTTCCGTATAGTTTTTTGTGGTGACAGATTGCTGGCACCATATGAATCTTAAGCTCCACCATTTCCTAATTTTGCTCTTCTGGTCACCTCTAGGTTTCCTGGCAAGGCGATGGTGTGTGAACCCTGTGCGCCTGCCTAGCTGTATTGCGGCTCGAGGATGCGGTGGAGGTGGCACATGAGCAGATGAAAGAGGAATAATTGAAGCCCAATGCCTCCACACATTCTTGCTCCCTGACAATGGGAGTACTAGGTTGCAAACTCCTTCCCCTTCCCTGATATTTACAATTCCTTTTCGATTAGCCATCACCGATGTTGACTGAAATATTTAGTTCTGTTGCTGCACACCTAATATCTGCACACTCTACGTCTATCGACTTAGTCGGTCCTCACTGTTTCTGAAAATAGATAGATTGTCCATGATGGATGTCAAATTTGGTGTTGGAATAGTTAATGAGAATCTGGAGAGTGATGAATGTTACAACAACCTTTCTTCTGCCCCGGATGCACTATTAGTGTTGATCAGCTACAAAGAACATAAAATAAAATGGCTGGATTAAAATGGAGGTACATGGATTTAGATCAGAGTAAGATATGCTTCTGTTCAACAACTATTGAACCAGTAATACAAAATAAATTTCTTGAATGGATTTATTATTAAGAATAAAATAAGACGTGCAAATTCTAAAGCCACCCTTCATGTGCATCGACTGATAAATCCATGTAATATTTCGAGAAAGAGTTAAACCTGTATATGTTGTGTTCTTGCCGTCTAATATTTTGATTCTCAGTTGTATGGAAGTAATAGTACATTTCAGACTATGCTGACTATTTATTTAATAGTCACTTGAAACCATCGCGGTCCTGACGCTTCTATCAAACTAGATTATTTCTTTCTGTACGCTACAAAAATATATTTCTTTTCTACACAGAAGTGGTGATGATAATAACAGGTTTGGTACTGGGTTCATGTGCGCTTATGCAGGAATATGTATCAGGTTGCATTGTCAAGCACTAATGCTTCCCCCTCTTGGATTCTGGTTTCTTCGTCCAGGAATTACCTCAGATATATGAGGAAACAACACTCAGCAAGAGTTTCTATTTTGAGCCTGCTTTCCTGAAGAAATGTTCCGTTGTATAAGCATATTCATTTTTCCAAGAATTTCATTGTTTGACATTAAGTAGGAGTTTCTTATACTAAGGACCAAAATCGTTTCCCATCAAATATAATGTCTTTCTCACCTTCCCTCACTGCTCAGTCTCCTGGATGTGCTACACATCACCTCCTCGCCTCCTTGGCCGCTTCGGTGCCTGTGGCGTTCATGCTCGTCGGTGGGACGGTGCAAGGCGCAACTCCGACGCGGTTCCTCGCCGGTTGTACGGTGTTCAGGCGCAACCCTGGCACCCACTGAGTACTGCCTCGGCTACAACCTCCCTCGGTGAGCTCCATCTTCCTCCTATTCCTCTGCTTCGGGACATGGTCGTGGCTATATTGATGTGGTGCTCGTCTGGTTAATGCTCTATGCCCTACTCATGCATCGGTTCCTGCTTGAGCTCTGTAGTGAAGGAAATATGCCCTAGAGGCAATAATAAAGTTGTTATGTTGTATTTCCTTATTCATGATAAAGGTTTATTATTCATGCTAGAATTGTATTGATCGGAAACTTAAATACATGTGTGAATACATAAACAAATATTGTGTCCCTAGTATGCCTCTACTAGACTAGCTCGTTGATCAAAGATGGTTAAGGTTTCCTAACCATAGACATGTGTTGTCATTTGATAACGGGATCACATCATTAGGAGAATGATGTGATGGACGAGACCCATCCGTTAGCTTAGCATAATGATCGTTCAGTTTATTGCTATTGCTTTCTTCATGTCAAAAACATATTCCTTCGACTATGAGATTATGCAACTCCCGGATACCGGAGGAATGCCTTATGTGCTATCAAACGTCACAACGTAACTGGGTGATTATAAAGATGCTCTACAGGTATCTCCGAAGGTGTTTGTTGAGTTGGCATAGATCGAAATTAGGATTTGTCACTCCGAGTATCGGAGAGTTATCTCTGGGCCCTCTCGGTAATACACATCATAAGCTTGGAAGCAAACGACTAAGGAGTTAGTCACGAGGTGATGTATTACGGAAGGAGTAAAGAGACATGCCGGTAACGAGATTGAACTAGGTATGAAGATACTGACGATCGAATCTTGGGCAAGTAAAATACCGATAAAGATCTTCGTAGAATATGTAGGAGCCAATATGAGAACGGTCATATATCATCGAGGAAGTTTATCGCTCGGAGCTATTAAGATTAACAATGCCGAGGGCACTAATACGAGAGTGGTTAACGGGCAAAGAATTAAAAATTATATCTCAGGTACGCCCATTAATGTTCAAACTAATATTATTCAAACTATGACACCAGAGGAACACATAAAAGAGACCTTCCGGAAAACTCCAGAACCTTGAAAAGGCATAGGTATGTGATACGGTAAGTAAATTGACTCTAAAAGTCGCATAAAAATTATTTCTGTCTGTATTGGAATATTAGAAAAAAAATAAAAAAATAAGAGCCAGCCGAGGGGACCCACAAGGAGGTCACAAGGCAAGGGGGCGCTACGGGTTGCCTTGTCGGCCCCTCGTGTGCCTTCCCGACTCCGTTTTCTTCCAGAATGCATGTTTTGCAAGATAAAAATTCATTATATATACTCCCGTATGTTTTGACTACCGCATCACAAGTTTCTTTGTTGTTCTTGTTTCGGGCTGTTTTCTGGCAGATCGGATGTCATGTCGGCGCAAGAATTGGATGGAGAGAGCTATGTCTCGCATTATGTTGCCAATCGAAGGGTCTATAGCGATATTGAGCCTTATGGTTTGTCCACGGATGAAGAGCGGGATGCCAATTTGAACAAGATGGATGGTCGAAGCCTAGAAGGAGAATACGACGTCCCTCTATACCTCGGCCAGGGGATTTGCATGTGGAATTCAAGAAGTCAAGCCTCCCAAATACGGTAAACGAATCTGAGTTCCAATTTATCCCATTCGTCTTCTACAGGAAAACAAGAACGCATTATGCAAAAAGGTATTGGAACTTGAGCTAGAGGTCAGTAAGCTGAGGGAGGAAAATTGCATTCTCAAGTGGCGGAGCGAGCCTACTACCTCATCACCATCATCACCGAAGAAAGAAACTTTAGTACATGGGTATGGGCACCAACCTTGGCTTGTCCCAAGCTTGGGAGAGGTGCCCCAGTATCGTATCATCATCACTTCTACCATCGTTATCTATCTTAGTTCGATCCCTAATTATTTCAGGATTTAGAAGAACAAAAAATTAGTATGCTTTAGTTTCGAGTGCTTGCCTAGTGACCTATCTATGTAATCGAATGTGAGAGTTATATAATAAAGAGTAGTTGAGCTTTGTTTCTTTACTTTCTTGTTTCAATCTCAGCAGTAAAAAGAAATAAAAAGAGATCATATACTAATCCCATGGGGATTAATAACTTCACATAAAAAGAGTATGGTTGATAAAATTTATTGGAGATTAACAAACATAGCATTGGTCATGGATGCAGTTCAAGCAAAATTATTAAAGGAAGATAAGATTCACATAGAAATATACTATCTTGGACATCTTTTTTGATTGTGAGCCCCCATCAAATATTTTCTACATGGTTAAATAGTTGATGTTGGACAAGGAAGACGACGTAATGAGTTGTGTTTGCTTACATTCAGGCAGAAGTTATATTGTTACGGATCCTTTAACATGTGGTGCTTGTTTAGAACTTTTTGCTAGCCAAAATTCACAATAAGTGGAGACACTACTTGTGCATCCAACCCGGTTAATTTCCATGAGAGTCCACCATATAAACCTATGGATTGAATAAGATCATTCAAGTAAGTTTTCATCGGTGCATAAAGCAATAAAAATTGCTCCTAAATATTTATTATATTTTATTGTAAGGGAAAATAAGCTTTGTACTATCTTGTGATGGCAAAGAAATAAAAGCGACGGACTGCATGATAAAGATTATTATCATAAGGCGCAATATAAAGTGATGTTCCTTTACATTAAGAGCTTGCATATCCAAAAATAAAAAGCGCATGACAACCTCTGCTTCCCTCTGTGAAGGGCCTATCTTTTACTTTTATGTATTAACTTTTATGCAAGAGTCAATAGTGATTATCCCTATTCATTTATTATTGTTCCTTTAAGTGACAAGCATCGTGTGGTGGGGAAAGATCTAGGCACATATATCCAGTTGGATGTAGGTGATCATGAATTATTATTGTTGACATTATCCTTGAGGGAAACAAGTTGGGAGGAGAAAACAATAAGCCCCTATCTTCCTATGTGTCTGACGGAAACGTTTGTTCCCAAAAATATGCATTGAGTGTTACCAATCATTGAAGACTAAATGGTGGTTGAGAATGTGAACTTGCTAGACCAAAAGCTCTTACATAGACTGTTCCTGTAAATATGATGAATTGTGATTGTTTCGATGACTAAGAACATAGTTTGTTTTTTTTCATGAAAATTTATACTTATTACTTCAAAATTGTGGATGAATTGTTACTTCCTTATGAGAAGCTATATGATAAATGTTTGCTGCTATGTTATTGATCATGATGCTATCATCTCCGTATTTTGTTCTTATTGACACCTCTCTCTCTAAACATGTGGTCATGATTATCGAGTTCGGCTTTTGCTTGAGGACGAGCGAGGTCTAAGCTTGCGGAAGTTGATACGTCCATTTTGCATCATGCTTTCCTACTATTATTTCTAATGTTTTTGGTCATTATTTCACTTTATGATGCAATTATAATGCCTTTTATCTCTTAATTTGCAATATTATATGGAGAGGGGGATTACTGGAAGCTGGAATTCTGGACCTAAAAGAGCTACAGAAGAGATACATATTTTATGGATCTCAAAATGACCTAAAATACTGGAGCAAAGTACTAGAGCGGGCCCACCAGTTGTCCACAAGGCAACAGGGCGCGGCCACCCCCCCCCCCGGCGCGCCCTGTGGGGCCCACAGCTGGTTTCCGGTGCCCATCTTCTTCTATCTGAAGGGTTTTGACCTAGAAAAATAAGAAGAGGACTTTCGGGACGAAGTGCCACCGTCTCGAGGCGGAACCTGGGCAGGAGCACTTTTGCTCTCCGGCAGAGCGATTTCGAAGGGGATACTTCCCTCCTGGAGGGGGAAATCAAAGCCATCGACATCGCCAACAATCCTCTCAACGTGGGAGGACCAATCTTCATCAACATCACCAGCACCATGTCATCTCAAACCCTAGTTCATCTCTTGTATTCAATGTTTGTCCCAAAACCTCAGATTGGTACCTGTGGGTTGCTATTAGTGTTGATTAGATATTGTAGTTGATGCTAGTTGGTTTATTTGGTGGAAGATTATATGTTCAGATCCTCAAGCATATTCAATACACCTCTGATCTTGAACATGAATATGATTTGTGAGTAGTTACTTTTGTTCTTGAGGACATGGGAGAAGTCTTGTTATAAGTAATCATGTGATGTTGGTGTTCGTTCGATACGTTGATGATATGTATGTTGTTGCTTTCTTTAGTGGTGTCATGTGAATGTCGACTACATGACACTTCACCATACTTGGGCCTAAGGGAAGGCATTGTGGAGTAATAAATAGATGATGGGTTGCTAGAGTGACAGAAGTTTAAACCATAATTTATGCGTTATTCCGTAAGGGGCTGATTTGGATCCATATTTTTCATGTTATAGTTAGATTTATCTTAATTCTTCTTTCTAAGTTGCGGATACGTGCAAGAGAGGGTAATCATAAGTGGGTTGCTTGTTCAAGTAAGAACATCACCCAAGCACCAGTCCACCCACATATCAAATTATCAAAGTAGCGAACGTGAATCAACTAAACATGATGAACGTAACTTGCCATGAATTCCGATGTGTCCTCGAGAGCTTTATATAAGAGAACTTTCCGGCTTGTCCTTTACTATAAAAAGGATTGGGGCACCTTGCTGCACCCTTGTTAATATTGCTACTTGTTACTTGTTACGAATTATCTTGCTACAAAACTATCAATCACCGCTACTTTCAGTACTCGTAGAGAATACCTTGCTGAAAACCGCTTATCATTTTCTTCTGCTCCTCGTTGGGTTCGACACTCTTACTTATCGAAGGACTAAGATTGATCCCCTATACTTGTGGGTCATCAGCCTCCAACTACCAAGCCAGCACAGGATGCACCTTCTTCCAGCTGTCACCTGCGTAGACAACCGTCGGTGCGTACTCCCGGACAACAAAACCTCCCTGCTCCACCGTGACGTCAGGGAGAATGCCGCAGCAATGGGGGCAAAACAGAAGGAGAGACACACCTGAAGCGGTCGCCAACGCCTCGCCGAGACCATCCACTAACGCCGTCGATCTGAAGGATAGCCAAACACACGATGTCATCAAGTCCGAGACGTCACCATGAAGGACACCACCGGTGTAGGAGAGGTATTGAGACAGATTTATTTGTCCGGGCACCGCTCCCACGACCCGAACGACGCACCATGACCTACAAAACCAAACCCTAACTACAGAGCGAAAGAACGGGGTCCCCGCTCCCTTGTGCCGCCAGAGCAGCAGTCGAAGGGAGAGGGAACCAGCCCTGGCTGGTGTAGATCAGAGGTAGAGGATCGCCTCCCTATTCGCCTTCATGTTGCGGCGGGCTGGCTACAGACAGGTCTGTCCCTGAAAGTTAATCTGTAAGGGCATTTACAGTAGTATATAGTCAGCATCCTGTAAGGTGTGCCAAGTAGGTTTTTTAACAACGTGGAATAAGGACAGCAGAGAGAGGTGGTGTCCATCTGTAGAAATAAAGGCGATCGGTTCGAACAAAATTCGCTGCTTCTCAACGCCCTTTTTGCTGTTGTATGAATAGGTCGTCTATATTGTATTCCTACAAAACCTCGTGTTCTATTTTCGAGATTTTTTTTAACATGGTCTCTCTTGCCTTCTCTTTCACATGAGAGATAAGAGCATATAATAGATCTGAACCGTTGATTAAATTAAGTGGTGGGTCTGATAAACTCTTACCTTCTTATCTCCCATATGAAAAATGAGAGGAGGTAAGAGGAACCATGTTAAAATTGCAAAACTCATCATGCGCAAAACCAAAAATTCAGACCGTGGGTGTGCTCTGGATAGTTTTGTTCTCAAAACTTGTGATAGTTATGATGGATACGATGAGAAGCATTTGCGAGGTCCACCAAATTTGAAATATGCAAACGACTTGATAGCCGCCCAGCCATGGATAACTTATTCGGTAATTAAAAAATTGCCACCAGAAGAAAATTTATCCTTCCCGATGGATCGATGCATCTCTGGTCGCCATGCATCGAACTACCAGCTAATACTCGACACACCAAAACAAAGAGGACGGCCAACTAGAAATATACTATGTACACATATATGAACATAGAGCTAACAACAATAGCAAGAGACTCACGGACGCGGCTCGAGAGTTTCATAAGGAAAAAAATAGGACGCCGATAACTGCCACACGTGTGGCACAATGGACACCCGCCCACACGAGTCGTGTGGTGTACCCAGGAGACAGCCCACATGACCTTGTGTGGGCGAACATTAAGATGCCCACACGTGTGGCAGCAGGACCAGCGTACCGAACATGTCCTTCGGGTACGATAACTCCCTGACGTTCGGAACGACCCCAGCAATCTAAAAAGGCCTAAGAGCCTATTTTGCTCGGCCTCTTCCCCGATGTGAAATAGAAAGCACGAGAAACCAAAAAAACAACAAAACAGTAAAAAAATGAAGAAGAAAAAGGAACTCCTTGCCATCAAAAATAGAGTTCAGTGTAAAAATTGCCATGGTTGCTGATCCGCTGGAGAGAAAATAAAACGCCAGCTACTGATCCAATTTCTCGTCCCCATTGGCCTGGGTAACCTGAAAGAAAAATGCTATGGATTTGCCATGAGACCTTAAATGAATTTGCCATATGACCATAAACTAATTTGCCATGTTATGAACAAAAAACCTATAAAAATAGAAAATGTCAAGAATGTGCCATGTGACAATAAAAGAATTTGCCATATGAAAAAATGAATTTGCCATGTGACGAAAAATGGAATTTGCCGTATGAACAAAAAAAATGAATTTGCTATGTTATGAAGACGCAGAAGAATAATTTGCCATTATACATGGCAAAAATTGGTATGAAAACCTATGCAAATCACTGCAAAAATGCCTTGGCTGAAAAAAAAAACTAAAGTGGAGCACGAATTTTCCATGGCCGAAAACCTCATTACGTCATTTTAATCATGTTACGTTATTTTGTCATACACCAAAACAAAATTAGGACCAAAACTACGATGGCAGATGCATATTTTAAATTGCCATGCTTATATAAAAGAAATTTGCCATGTATAAAACAAAGTACAATTAATACATTGCCATGGCAGAATGTATATAAAAAATTGCCATGGCAAATGTATATAAAAATTTGCCATGGCATTTTCACTTAAAATGCCATGCTTTGCAATGGCATTTTAAGTTTTTGAACTTGACATGGCAAATGTTGTAAGATTTTTCCATGGCAAGAAGTTGTAAGATTTTGACATGGCAAATTTTGAACTAATGATATGGAAAGAAATATAAGATTTTTGCCATGGAAAGTTTTTGTAGTGGTCGTGAGGACTTAGGATGGAACCATGGCAAATTTTGAATTGACGGCATTGCAAAACTTGTAAGATTTTTGCCATGGCAAGTTTTTATATTGGATTCATCACAAAAAGTTCCAAGATTTTTTTTGCCATGACTACATTTGCCATGTTATGAAGCATGAATTTGCCATGCCCCATAAACTACAATTGCCATGCCCCGTAATAAATAAATTTGCCATGTATGAAGTATGAATTTAACATGGTTCAAATAAAAAATATGCCATGACGATGAAGATTTCTTTGCCATGGTTAAGAAAGTTGTCATGGCAAAAATGTCATGACCAATGGCTGCATGTAAAAAAGGAACAAATTATGAAGAAAGAATTGCCATGGCAAGTTCATTAAAAAAATTGCCATGGTATTTTTAATTAAAATTTTCATGTTCGAATGAGAAAAATGCCGTGTATGAAAAAAAGAAAAAAAAGACGAACATAGAATTGCCATGGTAGATTCATAGTAAAAGATTTGCCATTTGTGTTTAAATTAAATTTGCCATGTATGATAAAGTAAAATTGCCATGGCAAAAATGAAGGTGAATTTGCCAAATGGAAAAAAGAAAAAATTGCCATGTTTGAAAAGGAACGAATCGTGGTCCAAAATAAAAAAGTTAAATTGCCATGTTGTAAACACTAGAGTTGCCATATTGTCTAGAAAAAGAATAAATTTGCAAATAAAAAAAATAAAAATTGGCATGGTCCATGAAATTAAGTTGCCATGCTCTATTAGCTTAGTCAAATGATGTCATTCCCTAGAAATTTGTCATGGGATGAATTCCAAAAAATTCTGCCATGGCAATTGAACCAGAATTTTGCCATGGCAAAAAACTCAAAGCATTTATGTCCATGGCAACTACTAGTATAAAAAAACTGCCATGTTTTTTGCCATGGCAACTACTCATATTAAAAACTGCCATGTTTTTTTGCCATGTCCAATGTAGTTCACTTGTTTCCTCCCTAAACCATGTTCTTTCTAAGCAAAATACATGGCAAGAAATGCAGTGGGGTGTGCATATCAAACTTGTCATCACGGCATACCGGGAATGTGCATGGCAACTACAGATTATCCATGCAAAAATTGTAAAACCAATATCTAAGATTGCAGTATGAAACGTAGCGGGATCGTGCTCATCCCAGGCCCGTAGAAGAACTCGAGCTGGCGGCCATGGCAGATGAGGAAAAGATTGTGTGGCTACTGGGAGACAGCGAAATACCTGAGCTCGCGACGAAATCCGGCGAGCAGTTCCCCATCGGCGACACACACGAAGAAGACAGCGTCCATGCCGACGAGCAGCTCCGCCGCAAGTAGCAGGGCCTCATCCACCTCCTGGCCCAGCTACGCCTCATGCCGATGGTGAAGCGCGGTAGCTCGTCATTAACCTCTGCCCACCTCCGTGGCCTCTCCCTCGGACCCCTCCGTCCCGGTGACCATCTCCCTGATGGCGCAGTACATGAAGACGACAACGTTCCCCCCGACGACAAGTAGCTCGGCCGCGAGACGCATGACCTCGATCACCTTCTGGTCGAGCTCTGCCTCCCCCGCCGCCGACGAATCGCTGCTGAGCACCCTTTCCACCAGATCAAGCGAGAACGGTGGGGAAGAGCGGAGGGCGCCGTTCCTGGCGGCACCGTCGTCACAGGCAGGGAACGAGCGCCAACACCGAGGATAGTAGCAGGGGTGGCCATCGTCGTCGAATGCATCGCCCCCATCTCCTTCCCGCCGCTCCTCACCGCCAGCGCGCGCGTCGCCGGAGCCGCCGAGCAGGAGCGCTTGGGAGAGCCGCGCGCGCGTCCATGAGCAGCTCCTCCGTCACGGGGTCTGAGTAGGCCACCGATGCAGCCACCGGCACGAGCTCCTCTCACCATGGTCTCTGAAAATTCCGCCGCACGAGCTCGAGAGGAAGGGGAGAAAGTGAACCCCCGGGAGGAGTGGATGGGGAAGTGGATAAGATTTGTGCAGTAGCACGTCTGTTCAGCCCGAACATGAACCAAAGATGACGTGGTACTGTATCACCGCTTTAAAAATCGTGAATCATGATGGAGGGCCATAGAAGCTTTCGGGAGGGGATGCTACACACCACACGTGTGGGCATTATCCTTTGGGAAAAAATATTCCAATCAGTCAATTAAGAGTGCTTGGTTGTTATAGTTAGATTTATCTTAATTCTTCTTTCTAAGTTGCGGATACGTGCAAGAGAGGGTAATCATAAGTGGGTTGCTTGTTCAAGTAGGAACATCACCCAAGCACCAGTCCACCCACATATCAAATTATCAAAGTAGCGAACGTGAATCAACTAAACATGATGAACGTAACTTGCCATGAATTCCGATATGTCCTCGAGAGCTTTATATAAAAGAACTTTCCGGCTTGTCCTTTACTATAAAAAGGATTGGGGCACCTTGCTGCACCCTTGTTAATATTGCTACTTGTTACTTGTTACGAATTATGTTGCTACAAAACTATCAATCACCGCTACTTTCAGTACTTGTAGAGAATACCTTGCTGAAAACCGCTTATCATTTTCTTCTGCTCCTCGTTGGGTTCGACACTCTTACTTATCGAAGGACTAAGATTGAACCCCTATACTTGTGGGTCATCAGCCTCCAACCACCAAGCCAGCACAGGATGCACCTTCTTCCAGCTGTCACCTGTGTAGACAACCGTCGGCGCGTACTCCCGGACAACAAAACCTCCCTGCTCCACCGTGACGTCAGGGAGAATGCCGCAGCAACGGGGGCAAAACAGAAGGAGAGACACACCTGAAGCGGTCGCCGACGCCTCGCCGAGACCATCCACTAACGCCGTCGATCTGAAGGATAGCCAAACACACGATGTCATCAACTCCGAGACGTCACCATGAAGGACACCACCGGTGTAGGAGAGGTATTGAGACAGATTTATTTGTCCGGGCACCGCTCCCACGACCCGAACGACGCACCATGACCTACAAAACCAAACCCTAACTACAGAGCGAAAGAACGGGGTCCCCGCTCCCTTGTGCCGCCAGAGCAGCAGTCGAAGGGAGAGGGAACCAGCCCTGGCTGGTGTAGATCGGAGGTAGAGGATCGCCTCCCTATTCGCCTTCATGTTGCGGCGGGCTGGCTACAGACAGGTCTCTCCCTGAAAGTTAATCTGTAAGGGCATTTACAGTAGTATATAGTCAGCATCCTGTAAGGTGTGCCATGTAGGTTTTTTAACAACGTGGAATAAGGACAGCAGAGAGAGGTGGTGTCCATCTGTAGAAATAAAGGCGATCGGTTCGAACAAAATTCGCTGCTTCTCAACGCCCATTTTGCTGTTGTATGAATAGGTCGTCTATATTGAATTCCTACAAAACCTCGTGTTCTATTTTCGAGATTTTTTTTAACATGGTCTCTCTTGCCTTCTCTTTCACATGAGAGATAAGAGCATATAATAGATCTGAACCGTTGATTACATTAAGTGGTGGGTCTGATAAACTCTTACCTTCTTATCTCCCATGTGAAAAATGAGAGGAGGTAAGAGGAACCATGTTAAAATTGCAAAACTCATCATGCGCAAAACCAAAAATTCAGATCGTGGGTGTGCTCTGGATAGTTTTGTTCTCAAAACTTGTGATAGTTATGATGGATACGATGAGAAGCATTTGCGAGGTCCACCAAATTTGAAATATGCAAACGACTTGATAGCCGCCCAGCCATGGATAACTTATTCGGTAATTAAAAAATTGCCACCAGAAGAAAATTTATCCTTCCTGATGGATCGATGCATCTCTGGTCGCCATGCATCGATCTACCAGCTAATACTCGACACACCAAAACCAAAGAGGACGGCCAACTAGAAATATACTATGTACACATATACTCACGGACGTAGAGCTAACAACAATAGCAAGAGACTCACGGACGCGGCTCGAGAGTTTCATAAGGAAAAAAAATATTCTAATCAGTCAATCTAGAGTGCTTGGTTGTTGTAGGGCTCAGTCAGCTAATTGGCTTGGATCTGTTTCAACTTAATAATTGGCAACCTTAGCACATGACCAGGAATCCAGCATTACTTACTTCTCATTCAGAAGTCAGAACACATTAGTAATAGGGGGTAATGTTTATACCTGGCCGACTGGCCGAGTTTTGGTTGGGTCGCGCGCGGGACGTGGGATCTAATCTGATCCAACCAATCACATCGCCTCTCGCGTAGGCCGACTCCTCCTTATCTCTTATGAATCGTCGCCAACCACCCATCTTCCCCTCGCAGCTGCCATGGCCACTACCTCCGACTCCAGGCCATGGCCGCTACCTTCGGCGCCAGACCATGGCCACGCCCACCCCTGGCGACGCCGCAGCTCGGACAAGCACGCCTATACCAGATGCGGTTGCGAAGGTCGTTGGTGTCGGAAATCGGCAGGACTGCGTGGGTTTGAATCGTGGCTGCTCACCGGGGGATGGCGAGCTACGTCGTAGACATCGAAGCATGCATCAACCGGATGGCGACGGGTAGCTGGAACAATGGACAGGCAGAGCTTCAAACGGTGTGCACGAGAGCTGCCATCTTGGACGGCAAGCAAGGTGACCGCGAACTGCGAGGACGGCGGCGCTGTTCCAAGCAACACTGCAGACATCGCGGTTTTTGTTACATGCTACAACCGGTGTCACAATTTGCTACAATCGCCATTCCACTCAGCTACAACTGGCGTCGCGTTTTGCTAAATCGCACCGCAATCGTATATTTGCTACATGCTACAACCAGTGTCGTAAGTTGCTACAACCAGCGTCCCATCCGACTACAACCGGCACTGCGTTTTGCTACATCGAACGGCCGTCGCATTTTTTGCTATAATTGGCGTCACCCGTCCTGCATCAACAAGCATCAGAAATTGCTAGAACCGACATGACCGCAAGCTGCGATGGCTCAGCGGTGAGACATTTTTGCTGGAGCTGACGCTCGAAATTGCTGGAACGGGGTGAGCGAGAGGTTGCAAGCGTGCGGTGCACTCGACGAGCTGCGAGGGCGGCAACCAGAGACAAGGACGGGCTGCGAGGGTGGCGACCAGAGACAAGGACGGGCGGCGACCAGAGATAAGGATGGCCGGCGAGGGGTGGCGTCGGGAGAACGGGTGCGGCCGGCGAGATGAAAGAGACGACGAGATGCAGGGGGTCCTTTGTATGTGTGCATTGACGAAGACGACAGGGCATCAGACGGTTCCCATCAACCAAATCAGAGGGATGCGGGCTGACCCGCCCAAATTTGGGCCGGTCGACCAGCGCCTATAACCCGCCTTAGTAATACATAACTTTATTTTCTTATTAGCATGTAGAACATGCAAAAACTTGAAATGACATTTGTTGTTGAACAAAGGTAGTACTTAATACAGATGACATTTAGAAATACACGATACAAACATTGGTCATAATTTGATCACAAATTTTCATGGTACCCATGATACCACATAGTTATATCTGCAGTGTATCAATAACCATCGTTCCTTGAGAGAAATGCTCATAGAGCTCGGCAATGTAGTCCTTCACCTTCACTTTCATGTACAATGCTGGTCTCTTCTCATCGATCAGCTGAGCTGATGGCTCGATTTCTCTCTCATGGTCAACAGAATAGTCTAGAGCCACCGATAGCCTCTCTTTCTTTGCATTTGTCACGACCCTATGCACAGGGCTCTTGAAGAACCCGTTGCTCATTATCTATGCAACAAAACATTTAACTCAATCAGCGCAAGACCTTAGAAACTTTGACAAAATGAATTTTTTATCCGAGTAACCTGGCGTGTAACTTTGATTGTTTTGTTCATTATGGATATGCTATCAAACACTATAAATTTGTTATACCATGAAAGTATTTTTCATGAAAAACTCAAACGGTAACGTTCTAACCTGACCAAACAAAATAGTGTAGTTTATAGAAAAAAAACGCACCTCAGTCTGATCTCCTATAATGACCAGAAGTGTGTGAGGTACGATCGGTACATCCCACCACACCCCATCTCTTAGAACTTGCAGGCCACCGACGCTGTCATCGACCATGAGAAGTGTAAGAACGGTTCCATCGCAGTGAGGCTTGAGACCAAATACAAGGTCTGGCCTTGGACACTCTGGGTAGTAGCTGCATCTCACGTTAGTTTCAGCCTTCTCCCCAAGCTGGTCCACAAAGTAGTCATCACCATCAAGATGCAGCAGCTTCGCCATTGCCCGGAGCAGACCATCCTTCACTCCCCCACATTTTTTCGTGAACTCGTGCAGAATATCCCTGCAAAGACAACAACATATGAGCTTATGATCCTTAAAGCCCAAGCCAGGAGATTTAGGTAGTGATATCTCTGATCAATAGGTGACCTGAAGTTTTCAGGATGTGTTGGCCAGAGGGCGATGCGCCTCTCAGCCTCGGGCTCCACCTTGAGGTAGAGGCAGTCAGACCAGTCCAGGATCTGGTCCGGCGACCTCACCCGGTCGTTCCAGTAGCCCTCAAACTGGAACTGCTCACCACCGATTAAGTTGGTGTACTTTTTCTTGTCTTCGAGTGGCCGCTTGAAAAACTCCCTCGACGCAATCATCATGCCGTCCATCATGGTGGTTTCTACACCATGGTTACTGAGCTGCATTCAGGCACATACATATAAGCAAGATGAGTATGAGCGCTTGGTCTTGTACCAAAATGGAGTACTACCAAGTACCAAGTACCATCTGCAGATATGATTGTTACTTACCAGGAAGAGGCCCCATGACTCGAGCGCTGCTCGAAGCTTCGAAGCCTCATCGGTGGCTGCACCGTCCTTCGTGAAAAGGCGGCAGAGGTCGATGACAGGGATAGGTGCTGTGATGGCTGTGGCGAGCTGCTGGTCGTGTTGCCCGTGTACCACGTACTGGGCTGGCACCTCAGGCTTGCCAAGGACGTTGGCAAGCTCCTGCACCATAATTACTCTCGCTTCTCCCATGCTTCCCATAGTTGCACTTGCACGACCTTCACGTATACTTTATGGGCCTTATTGTAAGAGGGAGTACCAAACAGAAGAGTTTGAAATTTATTCTGATTCCACTTAAAAATCAGATTGATATTGCAAATAAGACACACGGGTAAAATAGGTATGATTTGCACAGTTGAGAGGCAACACTAAATCTCATGCATATGAAGCTTAGATAAGGAACTGCCAAACGAAATTAGCTGCAATAATCAGTTGGAGAGATCAGAGATGGATCTTTGATCAATTCCTCGGGTCAGCACTTGTGCTCTACAACAAGTAATGCAACTTAGCTGTGGAAGTACCAAAGCATGGAGCTTTGTTTATATAGACTATTGGAGCAACAGGTAACACCTCTAACATTGTAAAAAATGACAAAGGGACTTCATAGCCGGCCAGACATGGATAAATTATTGGGTAAATAGAAGATTAGCACCGCCCACAGAAAATCTAGTCTTCCCCATGCACATGCTCTTCCCAAAGGATCTATGCATCTGGTCACAGCCTTGGCTCAATGGTTGAGTAGCCCTGGATTAATTATTGGCTAAATAGAAGATTACCGCCCACAGAAAATCTAGTCTTCCCCATGCACATGCTCTTCCCAAAGGATCTATGCATCTGGTCACAGCCTTGGCTCAGTGGTGGGGCATGCGGTTGTGCAGCCTAACAACCCGAGTTCAATTCCTAGAATTGCCAGGTGATGCACTGAGCACTACCGGATCAGGGGCCAGTGCCGACGGCCATATATAAGCCGACGGCCCCCGTCGGCCTACTCCAGGATATGCCGACAGCCGGATCCAGGCCGTCGGCGTACAAAGGCCGTCGAGCTATCCCAACCTATGCCGACGGCCCCCGTCGGCACAGATTAGCCGTCGGCTTAGCCCAGCCTACGCCTACAGCGGCCGTCGGCATACATGAGCCGTCGGCATAGTTGCGGGCCCGGCGGCCCCGCTCGTGACGGGCGGCTAACGGCGTCCGATCTATGCCGACGGCCTCGACGGGCGGCCGTCGGCATAGAGGCGCGTGCCATGTCATCGATCCGAGGCGCACCGACCATCATATATGCCGACGGCTGCCGTCGGCATAGATGCCACGTCATCGATCCGCAGCGCGCCGTCCATCTGCCCCGGGCCTCAGCCATGCCGACGCCATCGGCATAGTTTTTTTTTGCTTTTCATATAGAATTTTTTTTGTTCTTTTATGTATTATTATTTAATTAACTTACATGTAGCATGTGTTAATATAAGCCTAAATACCTTACTTTTCGATTATATACAGAGGCCGACACGTGGAGAGGGGAAACGGCCGCATCGGGGCTATACGGAGGGGACGTTACTCCCAAGTGTTTATATGGGATGACCTACCACAACCGGGTGGTGTGGTGGCGTCTCTGAAGAGGCGGCACGCGTCTCCGGGGTGTGGCCCCCCTCACGGACGGCGCCGCCGCCGGCAACTGGAGGGGGGAAACGGAAGCGTCGGGTCTACACGGAGGGGATGTTGCTGTGGGTTTGGCCCGGATGTTGCTCCCAGGTGTCCCTATGGGCTGACCTAACACAACCGGGTGGAGAGGTCCACTGGTCCAAGCCCGTCCGTGGGAAGTCAAAGGGCTAGATCTCGTGGTCAACCGCTCCTGGGTTAGGCGGGACGGGGGCCATGGGGGGTAGCAATGCCACTGGAGCGTCGCACCGGGCCCTCATACATGCGGGGGGTGTGGTGGCATGTCTGAAGAGGCGGCACGCGTCTCCGGGTTGTGGCCCCCCTCACGGACGGCGCCGCCGCCGCACCTGGAGGAGGGAAACGGACGCTCTCGGTTCTACATGGAGGGATGTTGCTGTGGGTTTGGCCCGGATGTTTGCCCAGGTGTCCCTATGGGCAGACCTAACACAACCGGGTGGAGAGGTCCACTTGTCAAAGCCCGTCCGTGGGAGTCAAAGGGCTAGATCTCGTGTCAACCGCTCCAGGGTCAGGCGGGACGGGGCCATGGGAGGCTGCAATGCCACCGAGAGCGTCGCACCGAGCCCTCATACATGGGGGGGGTGTGTGTGGCATGTCTGAAGAGCGGCACGCGTCTCCGGTGTGGCCCCCCTCACGGACGGCGCCGCCGCCGGCACCTGGAGGGGGGAAACGGACGCGTCGGGTCCTACACGGAGGGGATGTTGCTGTGGATTTGGCCCGGATGTGGCTCCCAGGTTTCCCTATGGGCTGACCTAACACAACCGGGTGGAGAGGTCCACTGGCAAAGCCCGTCCGTGGAGGTCAAAGGGCTAGATCTCGTGGTCAACCGCTCAAGGGTTAGGCGGGACGGGGGCCCTGGGGGTAGCAATTCCACCGAGCTCGCACCGGCCCTCATACATGCGGGGTGTGGTGGCATTTCTGAAGAGTGGCACCGTCTCGGGTGTGGGCCCCCCCACGGACGTCGCCGCCGCCGGCACCTGGAGGGGGGAAACGGATGCGTCGGTCTACACGAAGGGGATGTTGCTGTGTTTTTGGCCCGGATGTTGCTCCCCAGGTGTCCCTACGGGTTGACCTAACACAACCTGGTGGAGAGGTCCACTGGTCAAAGCCCGTCGTGGGAAGTCAAAGGGCTGATCTCGTGTCAACCGCTCCAGGTTAGGCGGACGGGGGCCCTGGGGGTAGCATCCACGGAGCGTCGCACTGGGCCCTCATACATGCGGGGGGGGGGGGTTTGGGTGGTACTCTGAAAGGTGGCACGCGTCTCAGTGTGTGTCCCCCCTCACGGACGCCCGCCGCCGGCACCTGGAGGGGGAAACGGACGCGGTCGGTCTACCCGGAGGGGATCTTGCCGTGGGTTTGGCCGCTGATTGCTCCCAGGTGTCCCTATGGGCTGACCTAACACAACCGGGTGGAGAGGTCCACTGGTCAAGCCCGTCGTGGGAGTCAAAGGGCTAGATCTCGTGGTCAAGCCGCTCCAGGGTTAGGCGGGACGGGGGCCCTGGCGTTAGCAAGGCCACCGAGCGTCGCACCGGGCCCCATACATGCGAGGGGGGGTTGGTGGCATTTCTGAAGAGGCGGCACGCGTCCTCCGGGGTGGTGTGCCTCCCCCCCTACACGGAGGGGATCTGCGTTGGTTTGGCCCGGATGTTGCTCTCCAGGTGTCCCTATGGGCTGACCTAACACACCGGGTGGGAGGTCCACTGGTCAAAGCCCTCCGTGGGAGGTCAAAGGGCTAGATCTCGTGGTCAACGCTCAACGGGGTTAGGCGGGACGGCCGCTGGGGGTAGCAATGCCACCGAGCTTCGCACGGGCCCTCATACATGCGGGGGGGTGTGGTGGCATGTCTGAAGGTGGCACGTGTCTCTGGGGTGTGGCCCCACTCCACGGAAGGCGCCGCCGCCGGCACCTGGAGGGGGAAACGGACGCGTCGGGTCTACACGAGGGGAGTTTGCTGTGGGTTTGGGCCGGATGTTGCTCCCAGGTGTCCCTACGGGCTGACCTAACACAACCGGTGTGGAGAGGTGCACTGGTCAAAGCCCTCGTAAGTCAAATCTAGATCTCGTGGTCAACCGCTCCAGGGTTAGGCGGGACGGGGGCCCTGTGGGTAGCACAGGCCACCGGAGCGTCGCACTGGGCCCCATACTGCGGGGGGTGTGTGTGGTATCCTGAAGAGGCGGCACGCGTCCAGGGGTGTGCCCCCTCACGGACGCGCCGCCGCCGGCACCTGAGGGGGCGGAAACGTCGGTCTACACGGGGGATCTTGCCGTCGGTTTGGCCCGGATGTTGCTCCCGGTGTCCCTATGGGCTGACCTAACACAACCGGTGGAGAGTCCTGGTCAAAGCCCGTCCGTGGAATGTCAAAGGGCTAGATCTCGTGGTCAACCGCTCCAAGGTTGGCGGGACGGGGCCCTGGGCGGTAGCAATGCCACCGAGCGTCCGCACCGGCCCCATGGACATGCGGGGGGGGTATGGTGGGTCTGTCATGCTGAAGAGGCGGCACGCGTCTCCGGGGTGTGCCCCCCCTACACGGAGGGGATCTTGCCGTGGGTTTGGCCCGGTGTTGCTCCCAGGTGTCCCTATGGGACTGACCTAACACACCGGGTGGAAGGTCCACTGGTCAAAGCCCGTCCGTGGGAAGTCAAAGGGCTAGATCTCGTGGTCAACCGCTCGCAGGTTAGGCGGGACCGGGGGGCTGGGGGTAGCAATGCACGGAGGTCGCACGGCCCTCATAAATGCGGGGGGGGGTGGGGGTGTGTGGTGGCATGTCTGAAGAGCGGCACCGTTCTCGGGGTTGGCCGCCTCACGAGCCAGGCCCCGGCCCGTCACGTAAAACGTACGCGTCGGGTCTACGCGAGGGGTTGTTGCTGTGGGTTTTGGCGGATGTTGCTCCCCGTTGGTCCCTATGGGCTGACCTAACACAACCGGGTGGGAGGTCCACTGGTCAAAGCCCGTCCGTGGGAGTCAAAGGGCTAGATCTCGTGGTCAACCGCTCAGGGTTAGGGCGGACGGCCCTGGGGGTGGTACATGCCACCAGTCGTCGCACCGCCCTCATACTGGGGGGTGGTGGCATGTCTGAAGAGTCGGCACGCGTCTCCGGTGTGGCCCCCCTCACGGACGGCGCCGCCGCCGGCACCTGGAGGAGGGAACGTACGCTCGGTCTACACGGGGATGTTGGGCTGGTTTGGCCGATTGCTCCCAGTGTGTCCCTACGGGCTGACCTACACAACCGGGTGGAGAGGTCCACTGGTCAAAGCCCGCCTGGAAGTCAAAGGGCTGATCTCGTGGTCACCGCTCCAGGGTTAGGTGGGATGGGCCCTGGGGGTAGCAATGCCACCGAGCGTCGCACCGGCCCTCATACATGCGGGGGGTGTGGTGGCTGTCTGAAGAGGCTGCACGCGTCTCCGGGGTTGGCCCGCCTCACGGACGGCGCCGCCAGCCGGCACCTGGAGGGGGGAACGGACGCACCGGGTCTACACGATGATGTTGCTGTGGTTGCCCGGATGTGCTCCCAGGTTGTCCCTATGGCTGACCTAACACACAACCGGGTGGAGAGGTCCACTGGTCAAAGCCCGTCCGTGGGAAGTCAAGGCTAGATCTGTCCGTGGGTTAGGCGGGACGGGGGCCTGGGGGGGGGTAGCAATGCCACGGAGCGTCGCACCGGGCCCTCATACAGCGGGTGTGGTGGCATGTCTGAAGAGGCGGCACGTCTCCGGGGTGTGGCCCCCCTCACGGACGGCGCCGCCGCCGCACCTGGAGGAGGGAAAACGGACGCGTCGGTCTAAGGAGGGGATGTTGCTGTGGGTTTGGCCCGGATGTTGTCCCAGGTGTCCCTATGCGACCTAACACAACCGGGTGAGAGGTCCACTAGTCAAAGCCGTCCTGGGAAGTCAAAGGGCTAGATCTCGTGGTCAACCGTTCCAGGGTCGGCGGACGGGGGCCTGGGAGGCTAGCAATGCACCGGAGCGTCCCACCGGGCCCTCATACATAGGGGGGGTGTGGTGGCATGTCTGAAGAGGCGGCACGCGTCTCCGGGTGTGTGGCCCCCCTCACGGACGCGCCGCCGCCGCACCTGGGGAGGGGGAACGGACGCGTCGGTTCTAACACGGGGGATGTTGCTGTGTGTTTGGCCGGATGTTTCTCCAGGTTTCCCTATGGGCTGACCTAACACAACCGGGTGAGAGGTCCACTAGTCAAAGCCGTCCGTGGGGGTCAAAGGGCTAGATCTCGTGTCAACCGCTCAGGGTTAGGCACGGGGGCCCTGGGTGAGCAATGCCACGGAGCGTCGCACCGGCCCTCATACTGCGGGGGGTGGTGCCATGTCTAAAGGCACGGTCTCCGGGGTGTGCCCCCCTCACGAACGGCGCCGCCGGCACCTGGAGGGAGGGAAACGACGCGTCGGGTCTACACAAGGGGATGTTGCTGTGTGGTTTGGCCCGGTGTTGCTCCCAGGTGTCCCTACGGGCTGACCTAACAAACCGGGTGGAGAGGTCCACTGGTCAAAGCCCTGTCCGTGGGAAGTCAAAGGGCTAGATCTCGTGGTCAACCCTCCAGGTTAGGGCGGACGGGTCCTGGTGGGTATCAACTCCCCCAGCGTCGCACCGGCCCTCATACAGCGGGGGGGGGGGGGGTGTGGTGGTATCTTCTGAAGAGGCGGCACGCGTTCTCAGGGGTGGCCCCCTCACGGACGGCGCCGCCGCGGCAACCTGGAGGGGGGGAAACGGACGCGGGTCTACACGGAGGGGATGTTGCTGTGGTTTGGCCCGATGTGCTCCCAGGTGTCCCTATGGGCTGACCTAACACAACCGGGTGGAGAGTCCACTGGTCAAAGCCCGTCCGTGGGAAGTCAAAGGGCTAGATCTCGTGGTCAACCGCTCCAGGGTTAGGCGGGACGGGGGCCCTGGGGCGGTAGCAATGCCACCAGTAGCGCCACCGGGCCCTCATACATGCGGGGGGGGGGGTATGGTGGCATGTCTGAAGAGGCGGCACGCGTCTCCGGGGTGTGGCCCCCCCCCTACCGGAGGGGATCTTGCCGTGGGTTTGGCCCGGATGTGTGCTCCCAGGTGTCCCTAGGGCTACCTAACACAACCGGGTGAGAGGTCCACTGGTCAAAACCCGTCCGTGGGAAGTCAAGGGCTAGATCTCGTGGTCAACCGCTCCAGGGTTAGGCGGGAACGGGGGGGCTGGGGGGTAGCAAGTGCCACGAGGTCGCACCGGGCCCTCATACATGCGGGGGGTGGGGGTGTGGTGGCATGTCTGAAGAGGCGGCACGCGTCTCCGGGGTGTTGGCCGCCTCACGGACGCGCCGCCGCCGGCACCTGGGAGGGCGGAACGGACGCGTCGGGTCTACAGCGAGGGGATGTTGCTGTGGGTTTGGGCCGATGTTGCTCCACGGTGTCCCTAGGGCTGACCTAACACAACCGGGTGGAGAGGTCCACTGGTCAAAGCCCGTCCGTGGGAGGTCAAAGGCTAGATCTCGTGGTCAACCGCTCCAGGGTTGGCGGGACGGGGCCCTGGGGTAGCAATGCCACCGGAGCGTCGCACGGGCCCTCATACATGCGGGGGGGGGGGTGTGGTGGCATTCTGAAGAGGCGGCACGCGTCTCGGATTTGGCCCCCCTCACGGACGCGCCGCCGCCGGCACCTGGAGGAGGGAAACGGAGCGTCGGGTCTACACGGAGGGGATGTTGCCTGTGTTTCGCCCGGATTTGCTCCAGGTGTCCCTAGGGCTGACCTAACACAACCGGGTGGAGAGGTCCACTGGTCAAAGCCCGTCCGTGGGAGTCAAAGGGCTAGATCTCGTGGTCAACCGCTCCAGGGTTAGCGGACGGGGGCCTGCTGGTGGGTAGCAATGCCACCGGAGCGTCGCACCGGGCCCTCATACATGCGGGGGGGTGGTGTGCATGTCTGAGAGGCGCAACGTCTCTCCGGGTTTGTCCCCCTCACGACGCGCCGGCGCCCCGGAGGAAACGGACGTCGCGGTCTACACGGAGGGATGTTGCTGTTGGTTTGGCCCGGATGTTGCTTCCCAGGTGTCCCTATGCTGACCTACACACAACCGGTGGGAGAGGTCCACTAGTCAAAGCCCGTCCGTGGGAAGTCAAAGGGCTAGATCTCGTGGTCAACCGCTCAAGGGTTAGGCGGGACGGGGGCCTGGGGTGGGTAGCAATGCCACCGGAGTCGTCGCACCGGGCCCTCATACATGCGGGGGGGGGGGTGTGGTGCATGTCTGAAGAGGCGGCACGCGTCTCCGGGGATGTGGCCCCCTCACGGACGGCGCCGCCGCCGGCACCTGGAGGGAGGGAAACGGACGCGTCGGGTCTACACGGAGGGGATGTTGCTGTGGGTTTGCCGGATGTTGCTCCCAGGTGTCCCTATGGGCTGACCTAACCAACCGGGTGGAGAGGTCCACTGGTCAAAGCCGTCCGTGGAGGTCAAAGGGCTAGATATCGTGGTCAAACCGCTCAGGGTTAGGCGGACGGGGGCCCTGGGTGGGTATCAATGCCACCGGAGCGTCGCACACGGGCCCTCAATACATGGGGGGGTGTGGTGGCATGTCTGAAGAGGAGGCACGCGTCTCCGGGGTGTGGCCCCCTCACGGACGGCGCCGCCGCCGGCACCTGGAGGGGGGAAACGGACGCGTCGGGTCTACACGGAGGGATGTTGCTGTGGGTTTGGCCCGGATGTTCTCCCGGTGTCCCAGGGCTGACCTAACACAACCGGGTGGAGAGGTCCACTGGTCAAAGCCTCCGTGGGAAGTCAAAGGGCTAGATCTCGTGGTCAACCGCTCCGGGTTAGGCGGGACGGGGTCGCATGGGGGGTAGCAATGCACGAGCGGTCGCACCGGGCCCTCATACATGCGGGGGGTGTGGTGGCATGTCTGAAGAGGGCGGCACGCATCTCCGGGGTGTGGCCCCCCTCACGGACGGCGCCGCCGCGCACCTGGAGGGAGGGAAAGGACGCGTCGGGTCTACACGGAGGGGAGTTGCTGTGGTTGGCCCGATGTAGTCCCAGGTGTCCCTATGGCTGACCTAACACAACCGGGGAGGGTCCACTGTCAAGCGCCGTCGTGGGAATGTCAAAGGGCAGAAATCTCGTGGTCAAACCGCTGCCTTGGGTTAGGCGGCACGGGGCCATGGGGTGTCGGTGCAAT